>JAJTUO010000003.1:3000000-3207396 GCA_021399455.1 Flagelloscypha sp. PMI_526 | reverse complement strand
CTAGCTACCACGAAGCTCACGATATGATTCGTCAAATTACTGGGGTTGGCAAGGGCATGTACATTGGCCTCCACGATGGTTTCCTCGGTATGAGCAACTGGGTATTTTTTTTCATCGCTTATTTCATGTTTTGGGGCTAAACATACTTCAGGCCGGATACCTCGCTGGTTCGGATCGTATTGTCCGACAGCCACCCGTACTTCTCCTTCAACGGTGGAGGAGCAGGCGCTCCTATCGGTGCAGACGGAAAGGGTGGTGTATGGCCTCAACAGGCTTGCACAGCGTGGGGACGTAGCTTCAACACTCACAAAGGCCTTTGGTGTTACCATTGGAGGTGAATTCTCTGCCGGATATAATGACTGTAAGCCTTCCTTTTCATTTCTTTCCTCGCGGTTGCTAACGATCAACTTCAGGTGGTAAATACCTCATCAGTACCGCACCGGGCACCAAGACTAACTATGCCGGCGACTGCTCTTTCTGGGAGGATGCTCGTAAATGGAACGCGACCACAATCTCTGGTGTCAAGGAGTTTACTCTAGCCTCTATGGATGCCCTTCACCACTTTTTCTTCTGGACCTGGAAGATTGGCAATTCCAGCGTCTCTGGAACACCATCTGCTCCCCTCTGGTCGTACTCACTTGGTCTCGACATGGGTTACATGCCTACGGATCCTCATGAATCCGTCGGCAAATGTGCTGATTTCGGCGTTTCCGCTGCGTTTTGACGGAGCGTACGAGCCTTGGCAGACCGGCGGAGGCGACGGGAAAATTACCGATGGTACTCTCCAATGGCCTCCTGCTGCAAATTTCGGAGCTGACTGGTGAAATGGCCCACTTACACCGCGACGGGCTCGATGTCAAGCTTCCTGCTCCCACCTTCTCTGCGGCCACGACGACTGCAAGTGACTGGGCTAATGCTCAAGATACTGCCCTTGCGCCTGCTCCTGTCTCTGGATGCACGTACCCTAATGGCCTGGTTGGCGGCTGAGAGTCCTGGCACCGCCTTTAGCTGCAATGGCAACGCGAAACGTGAGCCTATCCCAGAGCCGATGGCTGCTCCGACACCTGCACCCGTCTTCCGTTTCCGACGGTCATGATGATCCAGTATCTCACGGATTCTTGATGCCTCTCTACTCTTCCCTTCTTTAGCTTCTATAGCTCACACTTATCAACTCCAAGCACTGCAAACATACTAGACTCTGCTCCATACTCTACACACCACACCACATCTTGTGGCCTCTTGCTCGGTCATGTCCTGTCTCTACATGTAACACAAGTCTCGGATTTTTAGTATCTCATCCACTCCACTCGGAGGACTTTTCGCAAGGACTTCATTATCTATGTTCTTGTTATGTCACAATATATACAAATTTTCTCTTCTCTCATCCTATATCGTCGTTCATTTTCTTCGTTTGGGGACGCAGCAATTGTACAGGAAATAATTAGCGTACTATGAAATGCATAGCTGGTTTTTCTGTTGATATGATTTTGCAAGTGAGATTACTGCAGGTGTCGAGGTCATTTAGTAATTGCCCTTGACTTCTGACGGCCATCATGAGCCTTGTACCTAGCGCGATTATGGACCTTCTCCTCGACTCACGGACCCTGGATAATAGCCAACGCATTGCCATTTCGATTCTAGTTTCCTATTTTGTCATTATATTGGCCCTATTCGGTGTCATTGGTGGCAGTCTCCGACCTTCCTTCAAGCAATATCAAGCGCGAAAAGAACGGAGAGGCTACCGCGTTCCGATCTTTGCTTTCTTAACTGTTGGTTCTCTGGTACATACATGGTATTGTAGGTTGTCTTTTCTTCTTGTCAGAGATAAGCTAACTGTTTACACCGTGTTTGGGTAATAGATATGTTCAAGTACATGGAGGTCTGTTACATGTCCAACCACCTAGGGTCCCGTTACCTTGGCTAATAAAGAGATACAGTGGAGCTTTCATGATTTTGAGAATATCAATCCTCCGAATAGTGCAACCTCGACTTTGGTCGCACGCGTCGCTGATTGGCTTCAGAACACGAGTTTATTCGAGCAGGCCTGGTCTATTGTGTGTTCGTCGGATTCTGGATGGTGGTGGAGTCAACAGATTTGTCTGTACGTTGTTGCTGGGTGGATTACTTTCTTGACGATCCAAGGTTCGTTTCCCCCAAATGCTTCTTATCCAATTCCCGTGGAGTTGACCTGACAAACCCCAGGAAACCGATACCAAATCAAATACCTTGCAGCGTACATGCTCCTTGGCCAATTCGTCGCCATCTCCGTCGCTTCAAATCTCTTCTACCTAGCCATTGCACTTTCTCCCGTCAACCCACCTCCCGTTTCTGCGTCTGGTACACGTGCCCCAAAGAGACTTTGGCTCTCCGTCCTCTTGGGCCTGTTCACGGTTGGGTACTCCCCCAAAACTTCATTCACCGACAACACCTTCGCAATCAACCTCGCGGTCATGCATATCTGCCTCTTTATCCCTCTCCTCTTCCAAAAATCCATTAATGGAGGTCCCCATTCCATCTCAATTGCAGACTTTGCTAGTTTCATGTCAACGGGAACTCTCCTCCTACGAAGTTTACATCTTTACAAGATGATGCCTGAATTGTTTTCATGGCAACATTTGGATACACTTCATTCTCATCCTGCTCAATCTTCTATTGGGTATGATGTGGTTTGGACTGGGATTTCGTATCTGGTTTGGATAGCTTTGGATGAGGGGAGGAAGGTGGAACCATTCACTCTGTTGAGGATGGTTATATTTGACGTCAACGTTTTGGGTGTAGGAAACATGGCTTCGGACTTGGTTCAAGCGAGAGTTGATTGAGAAAGGGAAGTCCCAGTCGGGGTTTTTCTATATGCAATTCTGTTGAATCCTTGTTGTCCTGGAAGCAATGACCATCTATCTATCTAAGTACATATTCCCTGTGGTTTATCTAAAAACTCAGGCACCCTGAAGTTTGTATTCTATCACAACAGTTTCCGCATAATCCCATGCTTTAACGAGTTCGAGGCCACTTTCCTTGCTAGATAAGAAAATCATATAAGAACGTGCAAAAAAATTCGAAAGGTTAGGCAGCCATACCCGAGTTTCGCAAAATCGTCAATATTTCGTTCCAGCGCGTTGAAGATGGACATCATGGTAACATCTTGACTGTACGTCCGGACTTGCCCAGACCCATAATTTGGCAAGAGAGGGAGTGGTGCCTAAAGAGAGCAAAGGTTAGAACCCTGCAGGAAGCGGCACACTCAAAATAATATGTTCATACCCTTTCAAGTCCAGCATCATTAGCATATGCTGACTCTGCAGCAGATTGAGTCACGAATTCATCTGTCAGAGAAGCATTTACGACTAAGTGAATACTGAAAATTTTGCAAACTTACGAATCAAGACACGGCCGTTGGGAGGAAGCACACTGGCCAGCTTTTTCATGATGCCAACGGCAACTTGGTCAGGCCAAGAATGGATGATATGTTTGAGCTGGACATGAATGAGGAGCTAGAAGTATCCAGAATTCAAATGACCCTTACATAATATATATCCTGGTTGGCGACGGGAGCTTGTTTCATAAAGTCTAGCTCCACAAATTTGACTTTGCCAGAGGTGACTCCACTTGAGAATTCTTTATTCCACAGCTATAAATACAGTTAGGAAATAAGGTCGTGAAGAGGACGGATCCATGACTAACACCCTTGGCAGCTTGTAGAGGACCAGGTAGATCCTGGAGGGTGATGTCCAGGTGAGGATGGGCTCTAACCAGAGCAAGAGACAGATGTCCTAGCCCGGACCCGACATCACAGAAGGTCTTGTACTTGTTCCAGGGGAAATCTAGTAAATGATTGGTACATATAATCAAATGATCTGGGAAAGGATTTACGTTTAACAACCGCCATAGAACCGGTCAATGTTGACCAGCCAATCATTGCACGGCCAAATCTCTGTCAGGGCGGTTAGACTAGTTCCATAAACGAAGAGGTGCTTGAATGATCTCTCACTTCACGACGAGTTGTCTAAAGGAAAGAGATTAATTCCTAACTCAAGAGATTTTCGGTAAAAGCCGCACATGATTATTCAACCAGTCAAAGAAGGACCCTTCCGACATCTCGCCTTTAACGGAGTACATAAAGCTCGATTTGAGAGGCGTAATATCAGGGCCATATTCAGGATCCTTCAGAACGTCGTAGAGCGAGTTTACAGCCAGGGTACATTCTTCCGAAAACAGACCGAGGATATCAGCCACCGGATTTGTAGAGACGAGATTTAAAGAGACACGATTATTGGTGAATGTATCCAGAGCAACTATACATTAAATTTGACTGAGAAAAAGGGAGAAGGGGTAGGAAGAAAAGTGTACGAACCTTCATTGAAACACCCTCGAGTTGCAAGCAAGCGCATTACGTGTACTAGCTTTCCAGCATTCAAGCCTGTATCTTTTGCAAGGTTGTCGATGTGGCGGCCTTGAGGGTGTGTGCGGAGAGCATCGGCAATTTTGTAGTTGATGGCAATGCTTTCGAGAAGTTTGGTTAAGCTCGGTGAAAGATTATGCAGGAGAGTATGATAAGGGGACGTACCGAATGCATTGAGCTTCGAACGGCATAGACCTCTGAAAGATTGCTTAGACTGGGAGGAACGAGAAGCAACGGAGGTGGGAGTTTCAACTTACGTTCATGAGTGTATGCATTGGTTGCGCGAGTGTCGTGCAGAGTGATTCGCAAGCACCTTCCAAAACACGTAAAGCTGACTTGAGTTCGACAGCATCGGGGGCAGAGTCTAGTTCGTGCGCGTGGGGTTGACCAGGGGCTGGGACACCAGTGGAGGTCTTTTCGTACTCCAAGATCGCTTCCTCAGCGGACTTGTTGATAAGCGCAAGGAGTTGGCGGATTTGAGTCTTGGGGTCTGCCATTGGAGTGGGGTAATGGAAATTTTGTAGATAGTGGTTTCGTTGTCTTTCAATTTATACCTCTTAGTTGAGAGAGACGCTGGAGGTGGCGCGGCCCATCAAGGACTCGGGATGGGGTTGGTTGACGCATAAGGAGGGGGGGTGGAAGTGGCTTCTAGACATCCAAGTTGAACTGGTCTAGTGGTCTGATACGTTCTCTTTTCGCGCTTGATACGAGCGTATTCTTTCAGAGATAGAATGCCCAGATGGCCATTTCATATGAGTTATGTTTTGAGGTCTGTCTGTTTAGGGATTAGCAACGGCCGTATTGCGCTGAAAAGCAGACGATGTTTTCAAATTTGAAATGTCTTACCCGATGCTGTGGTTGTCTTCGGTTGGCTCTCATCCGAGAAGTGCAGACGAATGGGTGCACACTGCGCGATGCTGATGTGTGGCAACACTTGTGGATTTGCACCGAGCAAGTTAAACAGAGATAGACTTTTCATACAGAGTTCCGGATACAAGAGCCGACGGGAAGGAAAAGAAGTCCAAGAACGTGGAGGTTGCAGGGAAAGAATCAGATGAGCGCTTCCCGAACAGTAAACACTAGCGCAGGTCTCGATCATCAAATATTGGGGCAAGTTCACTAAATCTCCCATGAGAAAATCAGAGGAGAAAAGCAAAACATATTTATACCAACTGAGGAGGAGGCGTAGGCTCGCAGTTTTTGTCACCTTCAAATGGACTGGACCCAGCTAAGTTTACACAAACTCAATTCCGAAGGGGTAATCGTGTATACTTGTACAGTACATCCTAAGTAACTACAATTAGTCTCGAATGGATGTGTTTTAAGCCTTCTTGAAGAATTGAGATTCCCTAAATGGAGAAAATAAGGTTCGTTTCGGATATTTCAAGTTGGCGCTAGCAGCTAACGTACACGAAGGTCCACAGATTAACGGGGTTCATATACTAGAGCGGCAAGTTAGAGAACGGAAAGATGCATGATTGGATCGGAAACTTACAGTCGCCGGGGTGTACGGGAAGCGGTCTGAAAGAAAACAGCATCAGGTAAAGCACGAACCGCAAGACGAGACCACCTACACCTAGCACGTTCTCCACGGTACGCAATCGGCTTAGACAGGTCAATCCAAGAGTATGCAGTTCTCCAATTCACGCGGAATCCACCAGAAACCAGAAGGTCTCCAGGATAGTCAGGGTCCTAACCATGAGGTGAGCTTTGGGATGTAGGAAGATGGCACTAAAAACATACGTTTTGCATGTTGGCAGTCTTTAGCTCGGATGCAAGGTCTGTCCATTCCAAGACCTGGTTACCAGCCATACCTATATGATCTTGAGCATGATGCCTGAAAGTTTTGAGACCTGGTCGACTAACCTTTATACTCCATAGCTTCATGTGGTTTGGCACCGAATGAGGCAATCTTAGTTCCCAATTTCTCAAACATTAATGTCGTGAACATGGCGCAGGTACTAGCACACCACGAGTTACCAGCTATGAGGACTGTAAGTGGAAGGGTAAGAGACTGAGCAAGGGAGATCAATACCAATGACAATGTTTCTAAGGAACTCTCTCAGTACCCAAGACAAGGTAAGAATACTGGTGCTTACTCGAGAGCGAAAGGTGGTTCGGCGGGAAGTGGTTCCACAAAGGCGGTCTCACAGGTATCCTATTTCAAAAAGAGATTAAAATTGCATTCACACAGTGAGGAGAAATAACTCACGAAAAATCGTTGGGAAACGGGCGACTGTTTTTCATTGATATGCTCGATGACTGGAGGGACAGCATAGTTAAAGGTCTTGTCCCAGATTTGGTTTGTCGTAACATTAGCATCTATAGAGTGCAGAATTTTAAAAACAAAACCAACGAGGAGGGCCGTTCACACTTACAGTTATCACCAGTATCTAGATGAATTGTATAAGAACTGATGGGTTCGAAAGAAAGAAAGGAGAAACTAACAGTAGCTGATGGAAGCATCAACACCCAAGTTAATAAGAGAGTCAATGGTTCGTTGAGCAATCCCACTGGCTTTCAGGGAAGATTGGAAGCCTCTGAAACAATATTAAGGAACCTGAGCATATATTCACAAAACACGTACGGATTGCCGACATGATTCGATCCAGCAAGATACTTATACAAGAATTGACCGAGACAGACGTATCCACCTGTGTGCGAATCAACAATAGATACTAAATTACCGAAGGTTGTACAAACCTCCATTGTTACTGGTATCGATGATGAGCTTGGTGACACCAGCAGCTTTAAAGTCGTTAATAACTGCAGTAACGTGGCCCTGGAAGGCATAGAAGTCACTAGGGCTGAATGTTGTCACAAACATCTGACATGTACATGTAAGTCACCCTCGAAGTCACTGGAAAAATATTCAAACGTACAACACCAGTAGTGCTGCCTGGGAGAATATATCCACGAAGAGCACCAGAGCTTCCATTAGTCGGAGTCAAAGTGGGCTTGAATGACGCGGGCATCGGGACCGGTACAGCACGATACCGACCTTCTACCACCTGCGCTACTGGGAACTTGGGCTGCCGATTAACTTTGCGTAGGTTCCCAGCGTCCTTGAGATCAAATCCGTTTGTGTTAGACTGAACATTGCAGTTCGCGGCCCAGAAGCTAGCACTGTCAGTGAAGGGTTGGCCGAACCAATTAGCGACATAAGGAATGTCAACAACTTCGGGCCGAGAGTTGTTGAGTTGGATCTTAAATTTGAGAGAATCTCTTGCGAGTCCAGTTGGAGCTGCGAGGTCGCCGAGACGCTGAGAGTAATCGGCCCCAGATACACGATAGGATGTATAGACAGAGTTGACGCTATATTAGAGGAAATGGATATTAATTGTTTCGGGTGAATACGGTTAATGTGAAAAAGCTCACCGAATCCCATGGTCAAGGTAGTTAGATGCAACCAAACGAGCAACTTCGTCAACATAATCGTAGGCCGGCTTTCCATCAATCTCAAGGACCTTTGCTCCTGCAAGTCGTTGCCAATTGAAGTTGATAGAAGCGAGATAGTCCGTATAGGTCGAGTTTAGAAGGGGAATGATATCAAGAAGGTCAGGGGTACTAAAACAGAAATGAGCTCGACGGGCTGTTGTAATTAATAAATAAACGGGGAACTGACATGTAGAGAGATTCCACTCCGTTGACTGCGAGAGAGACGACCGGGGCAGGGAGGATGCTTGAGCGGAAGATTAGTTTGAATCACACAGAATGACTGGATAGGAACCAACTTTTGGATGCTCGTATGGCAATCGGGATACCACTTCGTGTGACCTGGTCCCGGGTAAAATTCAACATGTGGGACAGAATGTTAAGGAAAAGCTCACCGTCGTTCAACCTGGACGTAGTCAAGAAAAGGTCGAAGTTGAAGTCGTAATCCGTCTAAGGAACCCAATGAGTGTCCCATCGAGCATAAAATTCAAGAGCATCTACATACTTTATAAACGGTCCGGTTGATCCTGGCAATTTCACCCCAAATATCCATCGTTGACTCCTGGAATGGAGCGGGAGAGCGGATATAATAGTCCTCGAAAGTGAAAAAGCCATCGATAATCCTGGCCACATTGGTCAAAACGTTCTGCTTGAGCGTCTCGTTGTATGGGAAAGATTTCAAGCAGGCGCGGAAGGCTGCTGGGGCAACATATTGTTTGCCAGCAACTGCCGCGCACGGGTCAGAGGCCTGAGCGAAAGCGCCTTGAAGAAATGGCAGGGCAATAGGCCACAAGAGGAGCGTCGGGCGCATGGCTAAAGGGAGGGAAGGACCTAGTTTGCACATATCAAGGCCAAGCAATATTTAACTGTGCGCACCATGCTGGTGAAATCTCCAATCATGTGTAACAGTGTGATGGAACTATAGGCGGCCAAACCGGAGATAACGTTCGCGGCATATAATGGGCTAGGCTTGGGGTTGATCAGCGCAGGTGTATTTTGATGTCATTGGAGTCGATGACGAGGGAAAAAGAAGGTCAGTTGGTCGCGACGCGATCAGAGAAGTCATGCATTCTGCGTCACACCGTGACGAACTTTCGTCTTGCGCTGAGAAGTATTAACGTGTGGAGATTTCATGAAACAGTTCCAGGAAGTTTTACGTTAGCTCCAGCTGTGATCGGGCATGTCCATTCGAGTCCTCAGGCCTCAAGCATTCAGTCTCCAAAAGTCTGCCAATGTCAAATGGGGTAATTATAATTCTGCATCAAAGCACCTGATCACTTCTCGAAAAAAAGCGAACCTCCCACTCTTCTCCATTCAATAACGTCCAGTTGGGACCGGACCGCTCCAAAAGCTTCCACGTCCCAGAATTTTCCTTGAACACTTGTGACTTTGATATTTGATACCTCGCGACTACATCCCATTTCTCAGTAACGACATGGAGAGTTAAAGACAGTTGGTTATATGGTCTTTCTTTCCTATGATCGGCGCCGGCCTGAAGAGCAAAACAGAGGTTCTGCAAGGCTGCGATATTTGGGAGGGAATGAACCTTTAGGTAGATGTGACAGGAGGGAGGGGATCTAGCCAAAGAATCTTGAGCGAAGAACCGAGGAAGACTTTGGACCCATTTGTCGACATCTTCAAGTAGCGAAACCCACTGTGTCTCGGGATGTTGAGCGGAAACGAGATGTAACCAGAGCCCAAATGTCATGAGGTTGGAAGGAAGTATTAACTTTACGTCAAAGAGTGACACAGTCGGCTGAGGGTAGAATGCTAAACGCTGGAGGAAGAAGATATCCTGCAGCTTTGGAGAACGTGAGAAAAATCTCTCCAATGCAGGCGTGACCTTCGGAATTATCCCGGGAAGTCCAAAAGTGATAAGATTAGGAAGAATGAGATGGTCGAGGAGGGTGTCGGTAGGTTCCCTGTGGCAATGATAAACGACAAGCTTCCTCAAATTGCGGTGGAAAATGTTGATTGACGGTAGCGGCAACTCCAAATCGAAACCACTCGAACATTCGAAAATCTCCAACGAGGGCTGGCTAGAGATCATTTCCAATACTTCGCCCCATGGTATATAAGGTTCGTCAAGACGAATTTCGATGAGGGAGTGTTTATTTATGAACTGCCGGAGCCCTGGTTCGTAGTCCATCCAACCTCCCATAATGTGTAGTTTGTGCAGAGTGGAGCTATTCACAAGCGCCAGCCATGGGGCAATATCAGCTTCGGGATTCTCAGACTCCGAGGCATCGATGGTCGACGCTCGAAGCAGAGGAAGCGTCGGGAGCTTGTACACGCACTGAAGAAAATCAGGAACAACACCAAAGTTATATACCTCAAGTCGCCGCCAGCGGGATGCAGACTTCAGCAGTAGGCGAAACGAATATTCGATGGCCGCTTGTGGAGTTTCTATCATATCAAAGCTCTCCAAGTAGAGATAGACATCGAGGTGTTGGTCTCCCGAGCGTTGAATCCGCCTGTCCAACCGTACTGGACTTTTGAGGAATGGGTGTGATATATCGAAAACGATAGAGGTCCAAAGGTCTGCTTGAGCTAGACTAATGGATCTCCACAGCCTGCAAACCTGGATGAGGTGGTCAGGGCCTAGCCACCCTTCACTGCGCTCATTGTCGACTCCGGAGTCCCAGCAGTGAGAATGAAGACGGAAAACTTCGGCAAGAAGTTCTAATGGTAAACGATTTATCGGTGATAGAAGGTTGTGGCGTCGAGCGATGAATTTCGAACGATGAGAGAGTGCACCAAGGTACGTGTGGAGTTCGTCTTGCAACTCTGTAACTTTCTTCTCGAGGAATGACTCTTGTTCACGGGCTTGATTAATTGCAGCCAGTAAAAACTGAGTTTCTTGGAGGCTGGTGGTATGGTGAACGTCCGAAGAAACTGGAGAAGCGGGCAGGTCGCCTAGGAGCTGGAACGATGCTTGTGACATGCTAGACCAACAAAAGGGTGGATAAGCAAGAGGAGAAGAGTTAGCGAACAAATGCATACCCGCGGCCGAATGCGGTATTGGTGAAATATACACAGAGGATGACGCTGGGCTAGTTACTGAAATTTGAAACATGATGGTTGTGAGACACGATTCACTAAGCTCCGAGGACGCCGCCGGCAAAGAACCTTGTCGACATTTGCTATTCTTTATTATCGACTGATTCTTACCTGCGTGTTTCTCAAAGAGGTAAATGCTCTTGAGATTGTAGAACGTGGGTGAGGGAAGGGAACATCATGGTAGGCGCCCAATGACAGTCTCCCGGTTCATCACAGAATACTTCACTCACTTTGAGGGGCCTCCCAGCACATCGACGAACCCTCTACTCTAACAACGCAGCCTAGAAGAACCCCCAAGATTCCTCTCGAAAGGACTCCGCTAACTTGCAGGTCTTTTTCTGGCATCTGAGTGGGTTAACCTGGCATAACAACTTCTTTTTGGCCGTAAACTTGGATACACTCCTTGCTCAAACCTCTAGCATCTGAGGTCTCCCTGGAATCTTGAATGAAAAATACAATCACTGTCGTGTCCCAATATTATGAATTACCAATCTGAAATTTGGGAATCATTTTGGTTTGTTGAGGTTTCAGGAACAACACTGGCCCCAAAGACATTTTCATTTGGTGATGAGTGGATGTAGTAAGTCAAGGTGACACAAGTGGCGTAGTAAGGAATGAGTGGATGGGTTGTACTTTGTTGCAAAAAGGTCGTGAAAAAATGGATTGTGGATTCTCTAACATGCAGTGACGTTGGCGACGGAAGTCTTTTGAAGCCAGACGCGAGTGTTTCGGTTTTCCTCGAAAGTCTTGTTAATCCATGAAATCTGAAATGTAAGTCTGATTAGACTCAATGATAAAGTGTCGTTAAAGAGCAAGGGCGCACGATGTTATTGTCCTCAAATTTCTGGACATGCCAAATACCATTTCCAAGCTAAGTGCAACATTAGCAAGTGGTAAATGAGATAACCGAATTGGGACCTTACAGAAGAAACGAGCCCATCATACGCAGGAGCAGGGCCTAAGGTTAACGAGTCGGTGACAGCACCCTCTGGGACTTCTGCAGACTGGTCCATCCAAATGAAATGGTAGACCTCGTATTTACCCTCGTTCAACTCTCCAGGAACGAGGACTGCTTTGAGTGGTTCGGGGCAAGTCATGTCAAGGTACCCTTGTTTCCCACTGATGGCGAAGAAAGCAGACACATTGGCTGCCGCAGTCTCCGCTCCAAGTACCATGCCTTTTCCGAGAGATGTATCGACGAGGCTAATTTGACCTTTGGATTGGCCATATGGAGATGTACTGTTCCATTTAATACCAAATGCACTGCCAGGAAAACTAGCAGAGCAGAGCAGAGGGAGGGAGAGCAGGGCAAGGGAAGAGAACATCATCATGCGTGAGGGAAGGAAAGGAAGGGAAGAATAAGCCGCTTCTTAAAAAATTGGCGACCTTAAATACCATTGTATCGTGGTGGAGACGGCTCAGAAAAGTGTTCGTCGTTGACGATCCTGATCGTGCACATGGTGATGGGTGGGGTCCGCAAGCTGAGGACTTCTCCTACAGGGATATTCTGTGAAATGCTACCATATTCAAAAGAGCTAGGAATTTGAGGTATAGTCAACGGCTTGGAGAAGCTCGTATATGTGTTGATAGTGATGACGGGAAAAGCAATGAAAATGGCCCCACTTACATCCGACGGCGTGCGTTCCACCCGAACCACCAAAAGGGCATTTCTGAACTTCTCGTCGGACTATCAGACTGCCTTCTTGACATTGTCACATCTTGGACTGAGCTATTAGGGGACCAGAGCCAGATGGAAAACAAAGTGGCGGCTAAATACATAAACAGAATAGGTATATTCTAAGTTTTCACACGTTCGAGCTTGACCACCCAGGAGTTAAAGAGGGTTGTTTCCGCATGTTAGGAAAATCCCATTGTAAGGCCCAGCATGATCATGGGGATCGACGTGCACAATATCGATACCACCGAGTTGCCCAGTAGAACATTGAGAATCAGTATTATCTTGGCCTAGATTTATGGTGGTGAGCCACAAACGCAAGGGAGATTAAAGTTGACTCACCTGGGCAGTAGACCCAAGAGTTGTCATTTGTAATGTGCCTCTCACCAGAAGTGTGATGATAGTCAAAGCCGAGGCTGCGAGGAGGGAGAATGGGAACCACGTCGTCTCTAAAAATCAACACATCAGGCCGGGGACAAAGGTATAAGAAATACATATCAACACACTGATTAGTTATGCGAGTGACCTTCCATGGCATAATCTGATCCACATAGTTGGCCCATTGTGCATTTCCAACTCTAGGCGCTCCATAACCGTACACGTTCACATCAGCCTGGGGAAGTGTCAAGTGTAAATGAACACCTTCCTTCATAAAATGTTAGCCAACCCAATCAGGGTTTTGGAAGGGAACACCTACCAGCAGGGCGAGGGCACCTCCTTGAGACCATCCAACAGAAACGATCCTAGTCGTGTTGTGAGTAGTCATTGTTATCTTCACGGCATTTAAGATATCGGCAGCAGAGCTATGCCACATAAGACTTCAAACCTTGAGTCAAGAAAAATGAGAGAAACTGACCGAAAGTGGGCTGCTTTGAACCCATCGTGAATTTGCACGTCCTGTGGAATTCCAGGGAAAAGGGTCGGGTCAGGCGGACTCTTCAAAAACAATGCATCATTGAGTGCAGAGTTCCTAAGAAGCATTGTAGTTTGAGGATTTGATTTGGTATCGAAATTCGCACCAGTTATGAAAATCTGTGCCCTGATGCCCAACGATAACGGCTTGTAGTTCGGGGTCAAACCCGACGAACCTAAGCATCAGTGCTGAGTGTCAGGGATATGGTACTGGAAACACGCTTGTCAATGTTTTGGAACTCACCAGAATGGAATTGCTCCACCGTCTCCACCAGATGCAGTGGTATTAAAGCCTGGGTGCGCATCACAGTGAGCTAGGAAAGCATGATTGAGTCCAAGGGTTCGAAGACAAGGTAGGAGGAGATGAACTCACCTCCACAAGTCCAAGTTTGAGTCACAGAAGGTGAACAACTAGCTGCTCCCACCCAATGAGTGAACGGTGTATACTGCTCGACTTGAGCTGCCGTGAGCTTTGTTGTCGATCGGGGCTTGGGCATCGCTTGAACGCCCAAACTTTGCAATGCACTGTAGATAACTAGACTTGAGAGGAACATGGTGGTACCGAAACGATTAGTTATGGGGATCAAAAGGGAGCGAAATTGAAAGAAAGACAGAGGGTGCGACCGAGGCGGTCCTGTCAGAAGTGAAGAACAACGTGAACGAAGACTTGCGACGAATGGATCTTTCGGTCGTTGACCATTTAAGTAGCACTGGTAGCCGAGGTTGCAAGTATATACAATGATATAGATCTAACATGCCGGGAAAGAGAGAAGAAACGCTGAATTTGGATTTGAAAAGAGATGGATGCCGCTGCTATTAATTTTCTGACCGACGATCTTGACGTTCGGCTGATCCTGCCGCTCTGTATCATGTCTTGGGTATGAATCTGGTAGTAGCAGCGCTGCTCGTAGTCAATACAAGTCATCGCGAGCACGATGGTGATGTTGCGAGGAAACAAATAGGCACAATCATGACCGTCTTGGCCAAGTGTTCTGCGTCTTCAAATTGACCGGTAACAAAACCTTTTTGGAAGTTGACCGGAAGGTCGACTACACTGAGCGGAGCGAGAACAAGAATGAACAGGCCAAAAGCGTGTATACGAGGACTCTAGAGTCCGAGATGAGAGTAAGAAACAAGAAAGATAAGTACGGAAGCAGTTGATCAGTCGTGAGTAATTATAAGATACCATCCTTACACTTTTGCTCCCTTATGCCTATAGAATACAGGATCCACATTTATACTTCGATGATTTATTCGCTCTCTTATCAGACTATTGCCTTGGCCTCCTCAAATTATGACGGGTGGGCGGACAGGCATAAATGGCAACCGCACATCCGGGATTTATCGATTATGTTAACGTTCGCGGAGTCTCCATGTTCTCAATCTGAGGTAATCAAGGACCTTGTCAGTGGGGTCTGATTCGAGCTAGGACCAATTTGGTTGCAACTTGTGAATTGTCATTTGTTGGTTAGGACTAGAGCTACCGCACAACTTAGCTTTACCGACTCGAGAGGGACTAAGGGTTAAAAATGTTGGAGGTAGGTTTTCGAAGCGAAAGCTGATGTCACTACTGTATCATGAAATACGAGAACATCAGACTCGGACTGAAAACAAAGTGATTTTAGGATCGATAAATTGTGATGACTATACACTTCATCCTTTTCAAACATATGAGCGTTGAATGATGGGCAATTTCTATGGCTTGTTGCTGCAAGTTACGAAAATCCCATTGTAGGGTCCAGGGTGGTCACTGAGGTCGTGACGAAAGAGGAGCTTAAAAAAACTTTCGAGTCGGCCAGTAGTACATTTAGAATCAGAATTGTCTTGGCCTAAATTCAACAGGGTAAGCAGTGAGCCGCGAACACAGAACGAAGGACTTGAAAGGGACTCACCTGGGCAAAACACCCAGGAGCCGTCATCTGTGATATGCCTCTCACCAGAAACATGGTGATATTCTTGCCCTTTTCCGCGGCCAGGGAGAGTGGGAATTGGGTCGTCTCTGATATTAAAGTCCTTTAGAGACTAAACACGGTGACCTAAGATAACGTACTTATTGTTGATGCGGGTGACTTTTCCTGGCATGGCCTGGTCCACAAAGTTGGCCCACGCACGATTTCCGACTCTAGGCATTCCGTATCCGTAGACAGATACATCTGCCTGAGGAAGCGTCAGATGGAAATGAACGCCATCCTTTAGGAAGCTTTCAGCCAATTTAACCTGATCTTTCTGCGGGAAATGTTTACCAAGAGGGCGAGAGCTCCACCCTGAGACCACCCAACTGTAATGATTTTGTTTGTACCATGCGTGGACATCGTTGTCTTCACAGCATTTAGAACATCTTCAGCAGAGCTTTACCACAGAAATTCCATTCAGAATTCGATATGACGGAGTAGAAAAAAAAAACTAACTTAGCATGGGCGATCTGAAAACCATTGTGTACTTCCACGCCGTTCGGAACACCAGGAAATCGGTTGGAGTCAATTGGAACCTTCGAAAACCTTAGGTCTGTGAGAATAGACTTTCTATGGGGGAGCTAGGGTCATTGAATATATGATCACGTGCTAGAATTCGTACAGTTTTGAGGGATCCGTTCCTTGATGCCCAACCATGACGGCTTGCAGCTCTGGGTCAAACCCGACAAACCTAAGCAGCAAATATCAGCATTAAAGAGTCCAAAAAAGGTCTGGTCTTCTAAAATTCACCAAAAGGGCGTGTCACCACCGTTTCCACCCGCTGCAGTGGTATTGAACCCTGGATGCGCATCGCAGTGGGCTATTCAGACAAGATTGAGCGCACAGTTACAATGAGAGAATGATCACGGGGGAAGACAAGAACATACGTCCACATGTCCATGTCTTTGTCACAGACGCTGGACAACTAGCTGCACCAACCCAATGAGTAAATGGTGTGAATTGCTCGATGTCAGCTGTCGCGAGGTTTGCCGTCGAACGACGCATGGGTATCGCCTGGACACCCAGTATTTGTAAAGCAGCATAGATAACGAGGGTTGGGATGAATATCATCGTATCGCTTGTGAAAAAAGAATGTGGAATGCAGATGGAAACGAGGGCAAGATTGAAATGAAAGACAGTGAAAGCGACCAGGCGCTAGAGTAAACGGAGACCAACAGCAAACGAAGTTCAGACAAGGGACAACTTCGCCTGCCTGTCGTTTTAAGTACTTCTGTTCATCACTGTGTACGCATATTAGATGATATAAATCTAATATCTTGGCAAAAGAGAAATACAGCTGGACTTGGCTTAGAAAAGCAGTGGACTCCTTGTTTACTCACTGACCGCTAATCTGGACGTTTGGCTGATGGTGTCGCTCTGTTTCGCTCCTTTAGTGTGGGTCTGGTTATTTCGTACTGCTTGTAGCCAAATAAATAAAGTGATTATATCCCCAGTGTTATCCTTTTGGAGGGAAATGGTCGAGCATCATGGTGGTCAATCACAAGAGTTCGAATCCAATCCCTTTCAAATATTGCTGGATCGTGCCTTTGGAGGACTAAGAGTTTCAATAGCACTCTAATGAAGATATTTGAGTGCTTCCCGATCAAAACCTCTAGCTTCAGGTCCAAAGGTAATCATGGGAGGTTATGAGGCTTAGCCACACTCCGGAATTTGGCGGACATAGGCTGCAACTGTTTCGGCATGATGGCCATTTCTTTGATTATGTTCACGGTTGTAATCTGAGGTAATCAAAGGATTTGTGTTGGTGGATTCATACAGTTATTACTTGCACATCCGACTAGACCTAACTAATTGAGAGCTTTAGCTGAATCTTCTGTGCTCTTCCATTTGCTATGCTTCTCACACCGCTGTACAGGCGTTAAGAAAAAAGATTCCTATCACAAGTACGCCAAAATTGACTAGACATTTCTGTGGCTGGTTTCGATTCAACATAGAACCCAGCCTGAGAACGGCCTAAAGTTTCACAAACTGTAGTAGAAATCGGCACCTGCCGCGCCTGGCCTATACGTGTCAGTTGTATTACCTGCTGATAGAAGCTTGCTTGAGTCAAAGAGGATGCCCCCGTTACGCTTCCTACTAGCTCTGTTGATCCATGTTTCAGACTGTAAGGCTTCGATGTTTGCAATGTAGAACTGTTCGTAGGACTACCAAGCTACGTTCTTGGCATTGCAGTCAGAACTAGACTACACGTGCTGATGATCTGTGTACCACCGTTGGAGGCTCAAATGACGGGAACAGCTCTTCGAGAGCGTATCGTTGAACCAGGAGACGCGGGGTAATAGGCGAATTCGGAGTGTTCTGGGGTAGCTCTCACCGAGCGGTCCCCCAATAGATACCATAGCGTAGACGTAACCGAAATGAGCTTCGTTCTCTTCCTTCTCTTACTCTGACTCTGCTTGGGCGATAACTTGTTGTATTGTAGCAAACTACCCGTCCTTTTACACAAACCCGCTTCCTGTGGTTCCTCCTTGAAATAACAATATACTTGACTCGTACTGACTTGTAACCACTATAGGTTTCAAACGAAATGTCTTGACTCGGATGGGACTAGTAGTTGCACATGAAATCTACGAGGACACGCCATGTGAGAACTGTGCAATGACATCATAATTGCCATATTCGGTAAAATGACCTCGGCCGCCTTCCTCTCACTTTGTTTCGCCCACAGTCTCTCTCCATTCTCGCTCTCTGCCTCATCCCTATTGTCCATTTCTGCACCTGATCCCCAGTACGGGGGATCACTGACATAGTTTGGGCAGCAAGAGTTAGACGAATGACCAAAAGTTGCATGACACAGCTTTTGAGGCTTACCATCTCTGACAAATACTGTGAATCGATGAAAATTAAAATTATCAGACCCAGATTGAAAAACAAAGTGTCGAATAAATACATATACATTATAGGTATATTCTAAATTTTCACATGTTCAAGCAAAACTACCAGGAATTAAATAGGGTTGTTTCCACATGTTAGGAAAACCCCATTGTAAGGCCCAGCATGATCATGGTAATCTGCGTGCACAATATGGATACCGGCTAGTTGACCAGTAGAACAGTGAGAATCAGTATTGTCTTGACCTAGATTTACGCAGACGGGAAAATTGTGAGCAGAAAATGCGGGAAAGATGGACGAGAGGGAAGGTGACTTACCTGGACAGTACACCCAAGAGTTGTCATTGGCGATGTGCCTCTCACCAGAAGTATGATGATAGTCGAAGCCAAAGCCGCGAGGGGGTAGAGTGGGAACAAAGTCGTCTCTAAAAAATAAAATGTTAGTGCAAGAAGTAAGGAACGAGAAGAGCACAACAACATACTGATTAGTTATGCGAGTGACCTTCCATGGCATAACTTGGTCCACATAGTTGGCCCATTGTACATTTCCAACCCGAGGCGCTCCATATCCGTAAACATCCACGTCAGCCTGAGGTAGTGTTAGATGTAAATGAACACCGTCCTTTAAAAGAAAATTAAGTCAACTCGGTGAAGAATTGGGACAGGTATTCTTACCAACAAGGCGAGGGCACCGCCCTGGGACCACCCAACACAAACGATCTTGTTTGTGTTATGAGTGCTCATTGTGGCCTTCACCGCGTTCAGGACATCAGCAGCAGAACTAGAGCAGCCAATACTTCAAAACCTTGTGTCAAGAGAAAATGGAAAGAACAGACCGAAAGTGAGCTGCTTTGAACCCATCGTGTATTTTCACGTCCTTTGGAATACCGGGGAAAAGAGATGGGTCTGGTGGACTCTTAAAAAATAACAAATCATTGAATGCAGAGTTCCTACGAATCATTAAGGGCTGAGTATTCATTGAATTATCGAAACCCTTACCAGTTATTGAAATTTGTACCCTGGTGGCCAACAATAACAGCTCGTAGCTCTGGGTCAAACCCGACGAACCTGAACATCGGAGATATGTATCAGGGACTGATTATTGGTAAAACGTATTTAATGTTTTAAGGCTTACCAGAAGGGAATTGAACCTCCGTCTCCGCCAGATGCAGTAGTATTGAACCCTGGGTGAGCATTGCAGTGAGCTATGCAAGCGCGGGTTGAGTTCACGGATTTAATGAAAATGAGGGACGATCTGGGGATAAAAACATACCTCCACAAGTCCATGTTTGAGTCACGGAAGGTGGACAGCTCGCTGCTCCCGCCCAATGGGTGAATGGTGTATACTGCTCGATTTGAGCCGCGGTGAGCTTTGTTGTCGATCGAGGCTTGGGCATCGCTTGAACAGCCAAAATTTGCAATGCACTGTAGATAACGAGGCTTGATAGGAACATGGTGGTACCAAAACGATTGGTTATGTGAATGAAAGGAGAGCAAGGTTGAAAGAACGACAGAGGTGCGATAGAGGTGTTCCTGTTAGAAGTGAAGAACAACGTGGACGAAAACTTGTAACGAAAGGATCTTTTGGTTGCTGGCCATTTAAGTAGTACTTGTAGCCGATGATGCAAGTATGTAGAATGATATAGATCTAACATGCCGGGCAAGAGAGAAGAAAGGCTGAATTTGGATTTGAAAAGCTATGGAGGTCCCAGTCATTACTTTCTGACCGACGATCTTGACGTTCGGCTGATGCTGTCGCTCTGTATCATGTATTGGATATGGATCTGGTGGCGACATGCTGCTTATAGCCAAGAGAAGAATTCGTAATTACCTCAGTGTTGTTGGGGAGAAACCTAGTAGCAAGATCATGGCGGTCAAAGCCACATGTGTTATGTCCCTGAAATTGACCAACAATATGAAACGTCCGCGCTATCATATCTTTGGAATACAAAACCCACATCAATACATCGACGAGTGTCCTTGGGCAGTTCTTCTATGAGACAACTAGCTGGGCCGTACAATGAACCACGTGTGGGGGAGACATAGGTAGCAGTCACCCATCCAAGTTTTACCATTTCTCTTGATGTTAATACAATCGTTGTCGAAGCCATCAAGGACCCTATGCATTATGCTTGAGGGCTCTGATTCGATTTGGAGCCCACTCGTGGTAAACTCCATATTAACCAATCGGCCGGACTCGAAATTTGCGTTCAGGATCTCTAGGACGAATCTACAGTTTGCCATTTTGCGCCAATGCCATTCCCGTTTCAGAAGTAGATCCACCGCTGGGGATAGTTTGGGAGATTTGTGGGAGACTAATGGCTGGAAAATGCCAGAAGCGAGGTTTTGACACAATGACCAATGTTACTGGATCATGAAGAGGCGAAGTTCAGATTCACACTCAGGATATGATTTTTGATAAATATGTAATAAGTATACATTCCATCTTCTTCAAGCATTTGAGCGGTCCAGTATGGGAATTTTCACGGGAGTGTTGTTGCAAGTTAAGAAAATTCCATTGTAAGGTCCAGCATGATCATGGGGATCGATGTGCCCAAGATTGGTAAATTTGAGCTGCCCAGTGGAACACTGAGAGTCGGTATTGTCTTGACCTATATTAATAGTGTAATTTATGAGAATGAATGGAGGAATCAAAGCGGTGCATCTGGGTATCTCACCTGAACAGAACACCCAGGAGCCGTCATTCGTGATATGCCTCTCGCCAGAAACATGGTGAAAGCTGAGGGGAAGGAAGCGTCCAGGGAGAGTAGGCACTGGGTCGTCTCTAAAGAAACAGGATGCGTAAGAGCGTAGCTGAATGAAAAATGCATGGAAGCGCACTGGTTAGTGATACGGGTAATCTTTCCTGGCATGGACTGATCCACAAAGTCGGCCCATTCCTGATTTCCGACCCTAGGCATCCCATATCCGTAAACGGACACATCAGCCTGTGGGAGGGTCAAATGTAGATGAACACCTTCCTGTATTCAAACGTGAGTCGACAAATCATGGTATGAGAAATGGAATACTGACCAAGAGGGAGATAGCACCACCTTGAGACCACCCAACAGTAACGATTTTGTTTGTGCTATGAGTGGACATAGTTGTCTTCACCGCCGTTAAAACATCGGTAGCAGAACTATTATTCCATATAACAACTTAAATCTTCGTGTCGAAGGTAGGAATAAGAAACTGACCGAGCATGAGCGTCTCTAAATCCTTCATGCACTTCTACACCTTTTGGAAGTCCAGGAAATAAGTTGGAGTCAGCAGGAACTTTATCGGCATCAAAATCATTCTTTCTTGATCCTCTACAGAATAATCAACACATTTGATGTATATAATGAAGCTTGGAAATTCTTACGCTTTTGAGAAATCCGTGCCTTGGTGCCCAATAATAACAGATTGCAGATCTGGATCAAAACCAACGAACCTATACATTGGGATAAAGTATCAGGACGGTTCATAGAGAACAAGTGCACAAATATTTCAAAACCCACCAGAATGGAGTCTTATCACCGTCTCCGCCAGATGCGGTCGTATTAAAGCCTGGGTGGGCATCACAGTGGACTGAGTAAAAGAGAAAGCTTGAGTCCACGGATACGAAAGCTGAGAATCATCAGGGGAGAGGAGAAGAACACACCTCCACAGGTCCAATTTTGCGTTGCGGAAGCTGGGCAGCTAGCAGCTCCAACCCAATGAGTAAATGGTGTATATTGTTCAATGTCAGCTGCCGTGAGCTTCGTCGTCGAGCGTCGTATCGGCCTCGCTTGGACAACCAACATTTGCAAAGCACCAAAGATAACGAAGCCTAAGATAAACATGATCTTTTCCTTTGTTTGAAGGATATAGAATGCAGATGAAACGAGAGCAAGATCAAAATGAAAGACAGTAGAAGCGACCAGGCGCTTGGGTAAACGGAGACCAGCAACGAACGAACTGCAGACGAGGGGAGTTTCAACTGTCTGTCATTTAAGTACTTCTGTTAATCGACGTTAAAGCTTATTGGATGATATAAATCTAATATCGTAATAAAAGAGAAGCACAATTGGACTTAGCTTAGAAAAGCAGTGGAGTCCCTTTTTGCTCACTGACCGCTAATCTCGACGTTTGGCTGAATGGTGTTGCTCTGTTTCGTGTCTTTGATGTGGGTCCGTGGTTTCGTACTGCTTGTAGCAAAGCAAATAAAGCCATTGTATCCCCGATATTTTATCGTTGGAGAAAATCGTTCAAACATCATGGCGGTCAAGCGCAAGCGGATCCTCGCCCCTTCAAATATGGCTGGATCGCGCCTTCAGAGGATGGGGAGATGCAATAATACGCTAATGAAGACTCTTGAGCGCTCTCCGATCAAATGCCGTGCCTTCAGGTCCAAAAGTAATCATTGGTGCCATTGGTGCCATGAGGCTGTGAGCTTCACACTGCGGAGTTTGGCGGACATCGGCAGCAACTGCTTAACGCTGGCCATTTCTTCTACTACCTTAAGGGTTGAATCTGAGGCAATCGAAGAACTTGTGTTGGCGGAAGTTTCAGCGTGCATAAAGTATCGCCTTCACATGCGACGAGACCCAACTGATTGTTGAAACAGCCGCAGCTGAATGTTTCTAGTTGCCTATGCTTCTTGCACCGCTGTACACGCATAGAAAAGATTCCTACCACAAAGTATGCGAGAAACTCACTAGATATTTATATGGTCGGTTTGGATTTAACATAGAACCCAACCCGAAGACGGTCAGAAGTCCCACTGGAAGAATGGAAGTCGGCCCCCCGCCACGCCCCACCATACATTCCAATTGCACTCTCTGCCCACGGAAGCTTGCACGAGCCAAGGAGTGTGCTTCCTTTATGTTCTCTACTAACTCTATAGATCGTTGTTCAGATTGTAAGGCACCGAAGTTTGCGATGTACACAGGTGGCAAACGCGGGAGCACAAACCGAGTTAGTGCATTCACGAGACAAATCAAGGACAAAGCAAGGTAAACGCACTAACTCAGTTAGTGCTCCCGCGTTTGCCACCTGTGGTAGATCTTCTCGTGGGACTACCAAGTTGCTTTCTTGGTATTCCAGTCCTCGGCCACTCAGAATTAGACTACACGTGCTAACGGAGTTTGGGTATAGTGAGTTAGATGAATGGCCAAAGACTGCAGGGAGCAGTTTTGGATGAATATTGCCAACCACTTAAAATTATCAGACCAAGACCAAAGGAAGGTGATATATGATTTAAATAAATATTCAATAAGTATACATTCTGTCCTTTCAAACGTTTGAACGTCGATCCCCTGGTAGCTTTACGGGGGTATTGCTGCAAGTTACGAAAATTCCATTGTAGGGTCCAGCATGATCGTGAGGGTCAGTATGAAAGACGTTTATTCCTCCAAGTTGACCAGTAGAACACTGAGAATCAGTGCTGTCTTGGCCTAGACGTGACAAGTATTTAGCAATGAATGTGGAATGATTGAAGGGTTTATATTTCACTTACCTGGGCAAAGTACCCAAGAGCCGTCATTTGTGATATGCCTCTCCCCAGAGACATGGTGATATTCAAGGGGGAAGCTACGTCCAGGGAGAGTGGGAACTGGGTCGTCCCTGAAATCAAAGTGAATTTGAGCATGGACCACACGCAATGAGCCGCTGCAACGTACTGATTAGTGATACGGGTGACCTTTCCTGGCATGGTCTGGTCCACAAAGTTGGCCCACTCCTGATTTCCGACCCTAGGCATTCCGTATCCGTAAACATCTACGTCGGCCTGGGGAAGTGTAAGGTGCAAATAAACCCCTTCCTTCATAAGAACGTGAGTCGACGTAACCCGACATTTCAGCAAGACATTCTTACTAAAAGGGCAAGTGCGCCACCTTGAGACCACCCAACAGTAACGATCTTGTTTGTGCTGTGGGTGGACATTGTCGTCTTCACGGCATTCAGAACATCTGCAGCAGAACTATTCCACATATGGTTTAACTCTCAGCTCTATAGGACGAAAGAAGAAACCAACCGTGCATGAGCTGTCTTAAACCCGTCATGTGCCTCCACACCTTCCGGAACACCAGGAAACAGGTTAGCGTCGAGTGGACTCTTCAAAAACTTCACATCGTTGAAAACAGACGCGCTATGAGGAATCAGGACCATGGAACATAAATATAGTAAAGAAGTTCATACGGATCGGAAAAGTCTGTTCCTTGATGTCCAACCATGACAGCTTGCAGATCTGGGTCAAACCCAACGAACCTAGGTGCCAGAGATAAGAATCACGGGGAGTCCAAAAGATAAATCACATCACGAAACATACCAGAATGGGATTTCACCACCGTCTCCACCCGCTGCAGTGGTATTAAACCCCGGGTGCGCATCGCAGTGTGCTATTGGACAAGACTTAGTCCACAGGCAAAGAATAGCCGAATGGGAAAACAAGAGCATACCTCCACAAGTCCATGTCTTCGTCACAGAAGCTGGGCAACTAGCTGCTCCAACCCAATGTGTAAATGGTGTGAATTGGTCGATTTGAGCTGCCGTGAGCTTCGTTGTTGAGCGGCGCATGGGCATTGCGTGTACGCCTAGCATTTGCAAAATACCAGAAGCAACAAGGACTGAGATAAACATAATCGAATCGTTTGCCAAAATAATATGGAATGAAGATCAAATGAGAGCAAGATCAAAAAGAAAGACGGTGGGTGCGACCAGGCGCTAGGTTAAAACGGAGACCAGCAGCGAACGAACTCGGACGAGGGGTAGTTTCGACTGTCTGTCACTTAAGTACTTCTGTTAATCATGTGTAAGCTGATTGGATGATACAGATAAACATCTTGGTAAGAGGAGAACAGCTGGACTTGGATTAGAAAAGCGGTGAATCCCTTTTTACTCATTAACCGCTGATCTTGACATTTGGCTGATGGTGTCGCTCTGTTTCGGGTGTTAAGCGTGGGAGCGGTGGTATTGTACTGGCCGAAACCAGGAGAAGAGATCATTATCTCTTCAGTGTTGTTCAGGAGGAGACGAAGATCATGGCGGTCAATACTAACAGTGCCCTTCCCTTCGGTACTCTTGGATCATACCTTCGGAAGACGGGAAGATGCAATAATACACCAACGAAGATCCTTGAGCGCTTTCCGATCAAATGCTCTGGCTTCAGGTTCAAAAGAATCGTTCGACGCCAGTGTGGCTTCACTAGCTGCGGAGTTTGGCCGATTCGCCTTAGTTTATACCTTCGTATAATCCTCAGAGCCGTAAACAACAACTTGTGTGAGTGGATACTCTAGAATGCACTCTAACATTACTTTCATAATCGACCGGACGCAACGGACTGAAAGCCACCGCCTACCCATCCGAGCTTTTGTATCTACTATACTTCTCGCGCCGTCGTACAGGCCTAGAGGAAAATGACACTGGCACAAGCTACACCAAAACTAAGACAAGCACGTCTATCGCTGGTTTCGATACCGAACCCGAGGAAGTATAACCAGAAGGCGATGTTAAACTTCACCACGTGTGTTAGTCGTATTACCTGCTTACATTGGAACAGCAGCTTGCTTATGCTCAGTAGTGAGATAACCTCATGTTTCCTACCAGTGATATTGATCCATGTTCGGACTAAAAGGTTCCAAAATAAGGATTCAGATCCCCAATGTGCACAGAGCGAGCGTTTGCCATTCAGGTATAAAGCTACATTCTACACTTCAACAATTGAATGTTTCTGGTTCAATGCTAACCCTTTTCCCTGGACCACTTCATCAAGCAGAGCCAGAGCAGGTCAGGAAAATACCATTATATGGCCCAAAGTGATCAGGCACACTTGCTTGGAGTACATTTCCAACTTGGCCCGTAGAACACTGATCGTCAGAGTTGTCCTGGCCTATAATAAATACTTAAGTTTGGGCATTGTATGATTTAGTGAGTACGAAGGACCCACCAGAACAGAATACCCAAGAGTCGTCGTCTTTGATATGTCTCTCACCAGAAACATGATGAAATCCGAGGAATTTTCCGGGGAGAATGGGAACAGGGTCATCTCTGAACATACAGCAGATCAGGGCAATGGACGCGGCGGAAAGTCAAAAGTAGCGTACTGGTGTGTGACGCGAGTAACCTTTCCAGGCATGACTTTGTCCACGAAGTTGGCCCAATCTGCGTTTCCGACTCGGGGCATACCATATCCGTAAACAGACACATCTGCTTGGGGAAGGGTAAGGTGCAAATGAACACCATCCTGTAGACAATGTGTTAATTTGCTAAAGGGTACATATCTCAAAGTCATTTTTTTACCAAAAGCGAAATGGCAGCTCCAAGTGACCATCCAGCAACAACAATCTTGTTCGTACTGTGAGCAGACATCGTGGTTTTTACGGCAGCCAAAACATCTGCTGCGGAACTATAGAATAGCTGAGCCTTTATTTCGAACTGCAGCCAGAGAAAAAAATCTTACTCTGCATGAGCTTCTTTAAATCCATCATGCACTTCAACACCTTTCGGAACGCCAGGGAACAGGTTAGAGTCAAGTGCCCCCTTCGGAATAAAGGCATCGTTGAGAAGTGGGACTCTGTGAAAAAATTGCCCGTGAGAATCAAGTCAAAAAGAAATATCGAACAAAAATGTTCATACACTTTCTTCGGATCCGTTCCTTGATGGCCAACAATGACAGCCTTCAAAGCTGGGTCGAACCCAACATACCTACGGAATCGGAGATAAGTATCAGGGTGAAAGAGTCCGAAAGGAGTCTGCTTTTCGGGCACTCACCAGAACTGGACAGTAACACCGTCTCCACCTGACGCTGTGGTTACGAAACCCGGGTGAGCACTACAATGAACTATCGAAGGAAAATGAGTTAGTCCGAACAAACTAAGAGAAACCAGCTAGGGTTTAGCCGGGAAAAACACAACACACACCTCCACAAGTCCAACTCTTTGTGGCTGCGGGTCCACAACTCCCCGCTCCAGCGAAATGAGTGAAAGGTGTATATTGCTCAATTTGGGCTGCTGTAAGTGCCGTAATAGTTCGAGGCTTGGGTATCGCTTGGACACCCGTCAATTGCAAAGCGCAATAGACAAGGAGACTGGAGAGGAACATCATCCTAATCGTGTAGGGTCGGAACGAAACGGGGGTATGTAGACGAAAACGAGAGCAATGTCAAGGGAAAGACACTGGAAAAGCGACTAAAGCGCTAAGGGGAAGCAGAGTAACGAACGAACTCGGAAAGAACAGAGATTTCGGATGGCCCGCCATTTAAGGAACTCTAGGAGTCGATGTCCGAGCTCATTAGACGATAGAAATCTAATGACATTCTCAAGAGGGAGAGGAGCAGCGTGGACTTGAGCTTGGAAAGGCGGTGGAGTTCTTTTTTGCACTCTGCCGATCCCGACGTCTGGCTGATGGTGTCACTCTGTTTCGCATGTTCAACGTGGGTCCGTCCGGTACTGGTTCGCAATTCACGGCGCTGAGAGGAAACATATCCCACTTATGGTGTTTGGGGCAGTCAAGCAGGAAGATCATCGCGGTCAAGACCAAGCTCAAATTGCTTCCGAATTACAAAAGTTGACCACACCCAAGGGGTGGTCCAAATATATTGTTCGTATTCCTAGAAGATGGAGGAACCTAATAATAAGATAGTATTAATGAGAACCCATTAGTATTTAGCACCCCACACCCATCTTAATACCAGCGTAGGGCCCTAAAGGACCGATGTTTGAGTAGCTCTGCAAGGAGGACAAGGAAAAATGCAGACCACTATGATCCTCAACGCTTCCGTCAGCCAAAGTCGAGACGCTGCCGGTCGAGCATGAGATGTTAGGATTGTCTTGACCTTTCCTCAGACATCACAGTCAGTATGTCATGTCAAGAAAAAACAAAAAAGGGGAGAGAAAACCTGGACAAATAGCCCACACTCCATCCTTGTCGAGGTGTTTCTCCCCGGATGAATGATGGTAGCCAAGAAACAAACCTGTAATTCGGCGAAGGGGAATATTTAGGTAAGATAGTCAACTCCAGTCACTCCAAAAGCAAGATCGGACCTGGGACAGTGGGCACGGGATCTTTTCTTTGTCACGGTGAATTTAAGTGTAGGAAACCTGGTATAGTGTGGACGAGAACACTTACCTGTTGTTGATTCGGGTTACGTTGACGTTCCTGTCGACGTAGTCGGCGAAGGCTTGGTTTCCTACCTACACCACAGGAATCAACTGTGTGGATGTGAGGGAAATTGGAGGGAGTTACACGTGGCTGACCATAACCAACATAAGATACAGTCTGTAGACAAAAATAATGCGCACCCCCCTTGGCATATGTTCAGCAGGACCATACATCGTGGCTCTTAGGTCCTGGTATAACATTGTAGCTATGTTTATAAATCCTCAAATGCGTCTTTAGTCGGAGCCGAAACCAGTGGTTGTTGTCGAGCTACGGCAATTCTGCGGAGGAGCCGATTTTCACACAGCTCCGGATCACATAATCGAGAGTTTGGGAAAGTTGGATAGGGAACTAGTCAAAAATCAAAGATGGTTCGTCTTTTGAATTGACCCAAAAAGTGTCCTAGTTGTTGAACTATGCCCTCGACAAGACGGCCAAAATTAGCTTGGGGGCGGCATTTTGTGGGTCACGGTGCCAAAAAATCCCGACTTGTGGGAGATCTTCCTCAAGAACGGCTGGACCAAATGACTTCATTCAAAATATAAGTCCCATTCATTTTTCATGTACTCTCCGATTGTAGAGTCCAAATTCCGATTCCATGCCAATTCCCGCGCTGTGAAAATTAGGCCCTTGAGGCACCTCAGCAGAACTGCCATAGCTCGACAACAACCTCAGGTTTCGACTCAAACTAAATGAGTATTTAAGGCTTCATAGGTATAGCTACAATGTTCATACTAGGACCCAAGGGCCACAGTGCACGGTTCCTGCTGAACGCATGGACAGGGGGGGTGCGCATTATTTTTGTCTACAGACTGTACCTTGATGGCCGGAGGGAGGTGACTGGCGAGAAATATTGCATCGAGAAGTGAAATTGCGGCACCTGGAAAAAGAGCCTGCTGCTCAGAATTTCTCGCTACAAAGTCCCAAATGTTTGCTAACCGAGAGAATGACCAACTGCTACAACTTGATTTGTAGAATATTTAGCGATGGCGGCGGTCACAGCTTCCAGTACTTTGCTTGCTGTTTGACTTTGAGCGAACGCGAACCCAGTTGAAACTTTGACGTTCGAGGGGATTTCGGGGAATAAGTTTGCAGGGAGAGGCTGAAGTACGATGTTGATGTCGTCGAGAATGGAAAATCTAACCAAGGTTGTAGAGAGATTAGACGGAACGCTGAAGTGAGGTTATGATACATGTTTGAGGTGCCCTGGTGTGAGAGTACAACTTGATGAAGGAGCGGGTCGTAACCAACGTAAAACCATTGTGCGAGTTTGTCAGTGCCGCCGGTGGTGAGAGGTATGAATTCGGGTCTTGCATCGCAGCCAACTGTCGCCAAACTAGGTCAGATTCCACAAGAGATTCTTGAGGCGAGTATGATATGCAGACCACCACAAGTCCAGTTCATGATTTTGAGAGGAGAACAGTAAGCGTTGCTGGCGTAGTATGTGTAAGGCGTGAACGCGTTTATTTGAGAGGCGGAAAGGACGGCGAGTGGTTCAGAATCGAGATGCCGAGGGAGGCCGAGAGCGAGAGCGAAGAAGAATGAAAGGCGATACGCGAGCGTGGGAACTTGAACGAGTGTGAGTTGCATGATGGTTTTTCCCGAAGGTGGAATGCGCGAGGAAGAGAGGGACAAGGTGTTCGGGAACACTTCTAATATTGATTGACTTTGACGGGATAATACTTCGTCAGGAGCAGTTTAGAAAGATGATTGTGGCATTCCGTTCAGAGAGGTTGGAACCGCCACGATGCGATACCCGGAGTGAACCGCAGTTTTCCATCATGAGAGTCGGAGTGAAGCCACGGAGTAATAGCTGTGGCGTCATCAGTCACCATTGCTCCTTGCCTTCTACACCCACGATGACCACCTCAGAACCACGACACTTGCAGCTCATCTATGTTCACGGATTCAATGGTACGACGTACACGAACCGTAATCTCGTCCAGCCATGAACCATCTCCATCCAGGCGATCACACCACATTGTAATTCCCTGAAAAAAGTTTCTCAAGAATCCTCTCATGGACCAACCCTTTTTGTAGTCAATCCTTTCCTTTGGATTTACAGTCGCATTTAGCAGAACGGATATCTAAAATACCTAACATGAAGGTCACTAGCACAATATATCCGACGTATAAGAGTGTCAAGCCCATTTCTCACGCCGCTAGAAACTTCTTGGAATGGTCCGTGTTTCCGTTGTTTTAACCTCTACCCCTACTCTGTATCTGATTGAAGTTTCTCATGTCAGGCTTACTACTCAACCTCCCGGGCCTGTTATCTTACTGGGGCATTCTATGGGAGGGCTGCTTGTTGCAGAAGCTGCTATCGACCCTTCCAACAATCCTGAAACCTGGCCTGGAGCGAAGCCCAAACGAATTGTCGGCATGATCGCATTTGATTGCCCATATCTTGGCATGCACCCACATGTAGTAAAGACCGGGATTGCCTCCCTGTTCGCCGGGGACGAAGGGAAGGAGACCGAGACCGATTTGAACCAGCATCCCCACGTGAAGATTGAAGACGAGAGAGTTGCTGATGATTGGGAAGCTTTTAAACGTCAATTGGATGGTGGGATTTTACTTGTGGAATTCTGTGAGGAATCTAACTCTTCTCTCTCACAGCGGAGTCCATGCGATCTGTCAACACCTTCCGAACTGCGAACACTCACCTCTCACCCTCACCCAACCCTTCTTCCACGTCCTCACTTTCGAATCACACTTCTTCATCCTCAAGTTCCTCCAAACTCTCGAAAGCGTTGAACTTCTTCTCATCCCATGCTGACGATCCTATGGTCCGCTGGATTCGAAAGCACTCAGATGAACCTTTTGGTGCAGGCAAACGTTGGATTGTGGAACATTTTCAATTCGGCTCATGCATGTTCGACCCTTCTGGGTTGAAGAACCGTTACACCAAGCTGGTTGCCTGGCAGAGCGGGAACGGGCTGTGGGTCAATTACTGGACTCAAACTCCCGATAGAGAAAGGACTGTTAAGGGGCACGAAGGTGATGAAGAGACTGCGAAAGAGCACAAGGCGGAAGAACAGGTGGTCGAGAATGATGTTGCGTTAATCGAATCTGGCATGGCTAATCTTCCTTCGCCTGGAGCCGCCGCCACCACACCATCAAGTCCTACCAGCCCAGCTTCACCCTCAGGAGGAAAGAAATCCGCTTCGAAGGAAAAGAAGTTGAAAGAAATTCAAGGCAAGTCCGGGATTAAACCTGGTCGACATTTCGTTGTGCTTCCGACTGGTCTTGGTCAGGTCTTTGGAGGTGGGGACAAGTGGGAGAAAGTTATGATTCATGGAGTTGATGACGAAGTTAAGGCACATTGCGGACTTTTTATTCGGGGTCAGAATTTGGAGTACGACGCTCTGGTTGAGAGGGTTGGAAAAAGGGTTCTTGGCTGGGCCGCGAAAGTTTAATATTGGTACTTGGACATATTTTGGACTTGTTGCAGTATATATTCGCCTTTATACCCACATATATTCGTGTTGTAACTCCTGTCTGACAAGAGAGTATCAGTTGAATTGTGTGAAAAGACAAGCTCCAAAGTTATGAAAGAAGATAAAGCAACTAGTAATTCTGGATAAACTGTGGGAAATTAAATGCTCGAGGTTTAGTAGGACCAACTGCGACTACTCTGTCTTCTAGACGCTGCAACCCAACGAGCCGTTTTCCCAAGTTGAAAACGTTCTCTCCATCCCCAAAGACAAAACTGTCCCAATCTTGAGCCCACATATGGGGAGCATTCAAAAGAACGACCTTCTCGTTACGGAGAATGTGCTCTTTGCCCACATGTTGTAAAGTAGTGGAGGCATATTCATCTCGCTGAAGCTCCTCTTCCTCTACGAGTAAAATGAGCCCTTTTGAACCCGGTTGAGAGATCCATTCCTCCATTCGCTTCAGATCTTCATCCCTTAACGGCCATCTTGGTTGAATCATGGCATACGAGACATTGGGGAATGTACTGAACCGGAAACCAGGTTGGAAGCCCCAGTTGATAAATACCAACCTGTCTCGAAAAGCAATGTCTTTGGCTAAATGTGATCCCAATGCATCGGTACGAAAGAGGTGTTTGTCAGTGATTAGTGACAAGTGCCTAACATTTGGAAGATCCATGAGCATCACGCGAAGCATGGATTCTAACGAGACTGTATTGTGGCCGTTTTGAAGACCGTCATCTGGGTGAAGCCAAAAACCAAGAAATTCTACTCCCGTACATCGAGATGCCACTAACATTATCCTCGTGTACAAGGAAGTGTGAGGTACATTGACAAGGAGAGCTTTAACGTTCTGTTGAATCGATTGTGGACGCTGGGTTTGGATCCATCTTTCGACTCTCGCGACATCATCTTCCTGGTGGAGTTGCATAGAGTAGTAACATATTTCATTTAACCTAAATTTAGAGGGAAATTGGAGAAACATGACGGCTGGAGGCAGACGAACCGTTCAAAGACGCGTTTGCAAACGAGCAGTAAGGTTGGGAGAAGAGGAGGGTTGGTAAAGTAACACATTTCAAAGATCTTGAATTCCAATTCTGGAGGTAAGTCGGGACTTGAGGACGGTGGGGTCGTGGACGACATGGTGGTTGAATTACAAACGCCCGTAAATTGTCAAGCAAACCACAGCACTCACAAAACTCACGCTATTGGACACTTTTGTCAAGAAAGGCATATATTCTGTAGCTGAGAACTGGATTGAAAGCGATAGCATGATATATCTCTCGAACTTAATGGTCATCTCCAATAACTACAATTCTGTCCTCCAGACGAGGCAACCCAGCAAGTCGCTTTCCCAAGCTAAGAACATCCTCTCCGTTTCCAACGACAGATTTTTCCCAGTCGTCCCTCCACAATCGAGGAGAAGTTAAAAGAACAACCTTTTGGTTGTGAAGAATATGACCTTCACGCGATTGGAGATTTTGAATGATGGGGTGGGCCGCATGCAGCTGGAACCTATGGATGAGCAAAATGAGTCCTTTCGAGGTCGACCGCGATACCCATTCCTCCATTTGCCTCATATATTCAGCTTTCAAAGGCCAATGCGGACGAACCATCACGTACGGGATTTTGGGGAATATGTCAACAGATAACCCATGACAAGAAAGTCGACCGATTGGAGGATTGAGCTGGGAACCCAATTCTATGGAAACGAGGGTATCTCGAAATGAGATATTTCCTCAAGCAGAAGCAAGATAAGACTCCAAGATATTGGTACGAGTGTAGTGTCCATCACTGCACAATGTCAAATGCTTCAGATTCGGTAGACTTGTGAGGAACGCATGAAGCATGAACTCCAACGCGACTAAATGGCCGCTGTTCTCAAGGTCATCATCGTTTGAAACGCAAATTCCAAGTATCTCTAATCCACCGAGTTTTGAGACTACGGATCCGATTCTCGCGAACAAGTATTTAGAGGGCGTGTCGATTAGGAGTGCTTTCACGTTTTGTTGAATCGATTCTGGACGCTGTGTTTGGATCCACGTTTCCGCGCTCTTGACATCACTTTCGAAGCAGAGATACATAGAGTAATAACGAATTGCGTTCAACCTGTTGGAACAGAAAACTTGAGAGGGGGGATACAAATGAAGCTCATAGGAGCAAACGAACCATTCAAAGACACGTCTGCACACAAGAAGCAAGGTTGGCAAGAGCGCTGGGCAAGCGAGATAACAAGTTTTAAAGATCTTGAGTTCCAGCTCTGGAGGGAGTTTAGGCTCTGAGGATGGTAATGTCGCTAACAACATGGTGGGAGTCGAGTTCAAGTTGTGAGAATGCAGAGTATCCGGTCTAACTTGGTCACACATGTCTTGCTCACATTCGACGTAAACTTGATATGTTACATAGCTGAGAATCATCTTGAGCAGTTATAACAGTAAAGCTCCCTTTCAATTACTGCTTTCCTCATCAGCTGAGTTGACTGCGAACACCCTGTCTTCCACCTGCTGCAACCCTACAAGTCGTTTTCCGATACCCAAAAAATCCTTTCCATTCATAAAGACGTGATTGTACCAATCGTTCGACCACACATCTGTAGTAATCAGTAGGACAACGTTATTGTTGCAAAGAATATGTTCTTCAGGGACTGGTAGAGGCAGTGGGCTAGTCTCCCAGTCGACGGTCTCGACGAGCAAAATAAGAGCTTTCGAACTCGGTCGAGATATCCAATCACCCATTTCCGTCATTTTTTCAGCTTTTAAAGGCCCAATTGGCTGGATAATTGCGTATGACACATCGGGAAATGTCCCTAGAGGGAGGCTAGGGCACCAACCCAAATCTATGGAGACCAGACTTTTTCGGAATGCGACTTTATTCATCGGGATTGCTGTATAGGGTCCTGTGCCGATCATCCATCTGAGATGTCTATCTGTGTTCAGTGACAAATGTTTCACGTTCGGAAGCATCGTGAGTAAGGCGCGCATCAACTCATCTGGAGGAATATTTGCACTGTGAGAGTCATAAAGCCAAATTCCAAGGCTTTCTACTCCTGTGCATGCTGATACCACTGATTTGAGGGTAGGGTACAGCTGCGGTTCCGGTAGATCGATGAGAATTCCTTTGACTTTTTGGCGTACGGATTCCTGGCTCTGAGTCTCCATCCACCTTTGGAATCTCTCAATTTCCTCTTCCAAATGTAGACGTACATAATAGCAACGAATTTCGTTTAACCTACAATGGAAGGGAGGTGAATTCGGTAACACTCCCGGGGCCTTTCACAGGGCTTGACGAACCATTCAAAGACACGTTTGCAGATAAGAAGTAAAGTCGGGAGAGAGATGGGATTTGTAAAGTAACATTGTTCGAATATCATGCGTTCCAATTCCGGAGGTAAATCAGCTTTTGAAACGGGTGATGAAGCGGAGGACATGGTGATGAAGCGGCAAAGGGCGCTTTATGCTCCGAGAACTTGAGTGGGCGTTCCACTGAGCCAAACATCTAATCTCCTCACCATACTGGTATCATTTACGCGAGTTTCGAGCTGCGTAAGATGTCCCAATCCTGCATTTGGCCATTAAACTGACTTCAAACTAGTTTAGGCGGACCCTTGGATACCATGGAGAACAGAGTAGGAACAACGTTTATGGTTTTATGCAGGAATAATGACACTTGAAGCGCATCCTTATTGAAAACTATAAGATTGATTCTAAATTCAAATCTCAAGGACTGGGGCTCCAATCATCGGTTTGGCCAAGACAACTACCCTGTCCTCCACCTGATGCATGCCTAAAAGTCGTTTTCCGACACTCAAAACATCTTTTCCATCCATAAAGATATGGCTTTCCCAATCATTTTTCCACACATCTGGAGTGTTCACAAGGACAACGTTCTTGTTGTGAAGAATATGCCCTTCAGGGAGGGGTACAGGCAGTTGATTGCGCTCCCAGTCGACGTCGTCGACAAGCAAAATGAGACCTTTCGAACTGGGGCGAGATACCCACTCCTCTACTTTCCTCGTATCTTCGACTTCTAATGGCCATCCCAACTGGATTATCGCGTAGGATACGTGGGGAAACATTTCAAGAGGGAGGGTAGGGTTCCAACCCCAGTCGATGGAGACTAGACCTTCTCGAAACACAATTTGGTCCATTTGAATTGCTCTACTAGATTCTGAGGCGATCATTTTGACGAGGTGTTTATCTGTGCCTAGCGACAAATGCTTCACTTTCGGGAGGTTTGTGAGTAACACATGGATTAGAGATTCCGATTCGACAAGGTCAGCTTCACTGTTGTAAAGCCAAATGCCGAGACTTTCTACTCCTGTGCACGCTGATATCATGGATGAGATTTTTGGGTAGCATTGCTTGTCGGGGAGGTTGATGAGGATGGCTTTGACGTTTTGGTGTATTGATTCAGGGCTCTGGGTATGTATCCACCGTTTTACTCTTTCAATGTCTTCATCTAGACGAAGGTGTATGTAGAAGAAGCGGATCGCATTCAGCCTGTAATCAAAAGGGGAGAGAAGGAATTGGGGCAAATTTCTGAGGCTGGGTTGGACGAACCATTTAAAGACGTGTTTGCATACAAGGAGCAAGGTTGGGAGATGTGTGGGATTCGCAAAATAACACATTTCGAATATCCTGAGCTCCAATTCTGGAGGTAAGTGGGACACTGACGGTAACGATAAAGGGGGCGACATGATGGTTGAGCTGTAAGAATTGTATAGCCTCCTAGAAGCTTGGTGGCCTGTGTCTGCGTTTCACAATGTCAAAGATCCAAATTTCCTGTCAGTGCCATTGAAGTGAGTGTTGAGCTGGGCAGTATGCTGTAATTCTTCTGGGTCCGTAGCCCCAGCTCCAGCCTCTCGAATAGTTCAAGGCTTCGTGGTAGGAATACCGTGCATTATATTCTGACAAACAGAGGTGCTTGGAAGGTTTTCTAGTATTTTCCTAGATATGTAGTGTTTAGATTCCGCCGACTCCGGCACCGCCTGCATCTTCAATGTTCTAGGACACAGAAAGCAAATGTTACGGGAAAAACTTATCAGTGATGTACTACGTATAGAGTGATGAGTGGTGATGTGCGGTAATGACAATCCATGTAAAACAAGAGTCCAAGAAAAAAGTCGAACGATTATGTTTTCGCTGGACCAGACGAGCCATTCAAAGATACGTTTACATATAAGTAAAGTCGGGAGAGACATAGGATTTGTTAGACGTTCAAATATCATGAGCTCCAATTCTCGAGGTAAGTCAGCTTTTGAAACCGATGATGAATCGGAGGACATGATAGTGAGGTGGCAAAGGGCAGTGTATGCTCGTATGAATCACTCCCATGGCCTTATGCAGGAATAATGCGACTTGGAATGGATCCATATTGAAAACTATAAGATTGAATCTAACTTCAAATATCAAGGAGTAGGGCTACGATCTTCCATTTTGCTAGTGGCGACTATTCTATCCTCCACCCTATGCAGCCCTACAAGTCGTTTCCCGAGGCTCAAAACATCTTTTCCATCCATAAAGACGTGACTTTCCCAGTCTTTTGCCCACTCATCTGGAGTATTCAAAAGCACAACATTCTTGTTGTGAAGAATATGCCCTGCAGGGACGGGTACCGTCAGTTCGGTCTGGTCCCAGTCGATGTCGTCGACAAGCAAAATGAGACCCTTTGAACTTGGGAGAGACACCCACTCCTCCATTTTCCTCATATCCTCAACCTCTAACGGCCATCTCAGCTGGATCATCGCATACGATATGTGAGGGAACATTTCAAGTGGGAGGGTAGGATCCCAGCCCCAGTCAATAGAGACTAGACCTTCTCGAAACACAAGTTGGTCCATTTGAAGTGATCTGCTAGATTCTGAGGCGATCATTTTGACGAGATGCTTATCTGTACTCAGTGATAAATGCTTCACTCTCGGAAGGTTTGTGAGTAATATATGAATCAACTTTTCCGATGAGGCAAGGTCAGCGTCACCATCGTAAAGCCAAATACCAAGACTTTCTACTCCGGTGCATACCGATACAACTGAAGCAATTTTGGGGTAGTATTGTCCGTCAGGGGAGGTTGATGAGGATGGCTTTGACGTTTTGGTGTATCGATTCACGGCTCTGGGTATCTATCCATCTTTGTACTCTTTCAATGTCTTCATCCAGACGGAGGTGTATGTAGTAGTAGCGGATCGCGTTCAGCCTGTAATTGAAGGCGGATGGAGAAGGATTTGGGGTAAAGTTCTGTTGTTGGCGGGACGAACCATTCAAAAACGCGTCTGCACACAAGTAGCAAAGTTGGGAGACTCAGTGGGGTCCGCAAAATAGCACATCTCGAATATCCTGAGCTCCAATTCTGGAGGTAAATCAGGGTGCTGAAGGAGGGGATGAAGTGGACGACATGATGGTCGAGCTACAAGGATCGCATGGACTGCGAGAAATCTGGTGGACTGCATCTGGGCTTTTCTTGTCGATTTCACTGACGCGATTGTTGAAGTATTTAGGATACTCTAATTATTCTGAACCCCCCAACTCCAGCTCCTTGAATAGTTCACGGCTAATCTGCTGGACTTCGTGGTAGAAACGATCTCATCATAGTCTGGGAGAATGACGATGCTTGGAATGCATTCCAGCATAGTGTAAGCAAATGAGAAGATGCGAATTTACGAGTGATTGAGTATGTATGCAATGATGAGTGGTGACGTGCAATAATGACGGTCCATGAAAACAAAAGTCCAAGAAAAATTCCAAAAGATTATGTGCCTATCCACCACTTCTCTTTTAACCCAAGATCTCTCCATCTGACGTCACCCCTAGACTGGCCTTCAATAGTAACGCTGCCATCCCCTAATACTCGTTTCGTGTAGACTTTGAGGATGAGACGAAGAGGATTATTGTCTGTGCCGGTGCCGTCTCTCGAAGCTCCACCTCGTCGGTTTCTCTTGGTTCGTTCTCTTGCGGATCATCTACAAGTTCTGCTGCACGAGCATCCGATGTAAGGCCATGGAGATCTCGGCCGCGAATCGCGTGCAAAGGTACTGGAAGAAACTGTTGTGCTCCTTCAGGGACCCAACCTACACGGGAATAGAGTGAAAAATGTATAAATGAGACGAGGGAGCTGAAAGATAGTATTTGTTAGAAACGAACCTTCGAGCTGACATTCTAGCTGCATCCGAATCGAAGCAACACGAGACAGTTTGTCCGAGTTCCATTCCGTGGAACGTTCCACCACCTGATTCGGAACATGTCTTTTGGTTGCCTTTACATGCACCACATAATCCCCGGGTTTGAAATCCACCCCAAAGGTATAGTTCTCCGAACCTGCCTGAAATGCGATACTGACAGGTTCTACCAAGGGTTGAAGGTCCCCAGCTTTGAAACCGCCATGCTCAGTTGCCAGGTGGAATTACCCGCGAACCCAGAAAAGTAACGGTCGTTGAGTCTAGAGAGATCAATGACGGCAGGCGTAGGTTCGGGTATGGATATTTTGACTAGAGAAAGGAAATGTCAATCAATAAGGGAGCCATAAGGTAGGAAGAAAAGCCCATACACGCAACTTCTCCCCAAGTACGCAGATGTGGCGAAGGAGACGACTCAAGCCTGAGCGTCTTCATAGTCATAGACCAAGATAGGTCAAAGATCGGTGTATGAGTGACCTCGTCCCAATTTTGAGTTGAGATGAAATCAGAATCTGGGGACAACTTGGTCAATTGTTTTTGTAAGATTAAAACACAAGGAAGGAAGCAAAAGCTTACACTCCATGACAAGCTGCCCATCAGACCGTCCAAAACTATGCCCAATTCTGGTAACCGCTACCAAAGTCAGGAGTGTAAACTTTGGCTGGAATAATGAGATTTAGTATGGGAAGCTCACTGCTAGCCACTCTGAGGTCCAAGCGCTGTCCCCATCCGACCATTTTCCTATCCATTTGTCCTTGGTAGAGGAAGTGGAAGGATGTTTCAGGAGCACAAAACGCTTGCCAGCAACCTCAACTGCTCTTAAAATCGCATACTCATGGGACCCGATTAAGCCAAGGTCAGTAGCCGAGGCGTAGTTGTTCCTTTCCGAGCGTGTAAACCCAAGCGAGCAGCTCAGAAGGCGGTCTTTCCCACGTGGAGAAGCTCGGTTTGCCAGAAACGGTCGACGTCGTAGATGTCCCGAATGAGAAAGATAGTGGAAACACCCCTGCGACACATCAGAACAAGAATGATCAAGTATGGAAAATGACGACTAACCCAGTCAGATCCTCGCATGCCTCACCTGCCCAACCAGCGTCCAAACTTTGGTGATCTCCGTGCAACTTGGCATACGTTTTCTCTATCAAAGGCACCCAAGTAGGCTGCGACCTGTGCTCTTTGCCGCCCTTTGCAAAGTAGAGACCATGTTGCCCTTACGAACAAATGAATCATAGTAATCTTGGTCATTGTGGTAGAGAGCCTTTTCGTCTAGGGACAGTCCGGCCCGCTCCGCGGTGGCTGTAAACACAAGGTTAATGGAACACTTCTCAGATAAGTAGAACAGAACAGAGGGGGTCACCAGTTTACTCGTCGATGATGATTGGAACCCATTTGGTCTCACGAAAGAAGATAAATGCATAAACACCAGCGAGTTCATCTCGCTAAGGTTGACATAAAAAACCAGGTCATCATTCCCAAGAGAGATGTCACTCACAGAAGTACATATATTCTCAATGAGTCCTTTCTTCGTCAAGATACTTGATAGTGCAGCCAAAAACCTAATTGGGAAAGAAAAAATATATTAGGTCTCCATCATGCAAAAGTAACGTAAGGAGAACGAACCAACAATCTCCTAGATTACCCTGGCGTATGTCTTGGACATGCAGACCTTGGCTACCGAAGAAAGATGGCTTGTCGCATAGCTGAGAGAGTCGAACAATGTCTTGGGGCCGATATGGTTCTTTTGGAGCGTAGAGGCTATGTAGACAGTTGTGTCTATCATTTATATAGTCAAATTCGGGATCTCTATGCATATCGAGTTAGTGAAGGACGCGAATACAGGCAAAAACGCCTTACCGATATTTGCGGTTCTGCGCTCTACACTCCGCGCTAATTTTCGCGAACGTCATCTTGCACTCCTCCACAACCTTAACCAACTCTTCTGTAACCAACAGTCCAGAGGTCTGGCTACCGAGAGTAGCAGTGACTGTCGCGATTGACCAGCAGACGCGCGATGTTGTAATGTTGCGCGTGAAGACTGCCAAGGCGATGTTTGGGCGACGTTGACACAACGCTGAGCGAGAAACCTACTCAACAGTTCGTAGTGATTGCAGGCGCGTGTAAGAGAGACTGGGTGCGGCAGACAGCTTTTGCACAAATTCGTTATAAGAATGCCTATACTGTTCACATGGCGCTCCGATAACGGCCGACGTTGCTTTGAGGCCACAATAGTAAGGAATATCCACCTTCAGGAGTAGTGGAAAATCCGACAGAAGAAAATGCCGTGTTTCGGTAGTGGTGGTTGAGACGTGACATGGATACTTTGATTTTACTTGTGACTTTCATCAAGCATCCTGCCTCACCCACTGACCACTACGATTATGCGACGATTATTACGGTCTCCTACTACGAAAATCAATAGCACTATTACTTGACTTGCTTGGGATCTATGTCTGACACTTTTTCTCAAGCGTGCTCAACTGTTTGAAGAAGCTGCTTGTGTGAATGAAGTCATAAATCACTAAACACTTAGCCCCCCGGAGTCTCTGCGTAAAAAAATAACAGTAAAAATCTAGACGTCTGGTCGAGGATCAATAACCACCAAAGTGGCTCCCGAAATGGCTTCCATACTGGTCCGGATTACCGTGAGAGGGTGGATATCCTTGCTGTTCCCTCTCATCTCTCTCCTTCTGCCTCTCCCATTTGTCTCTCTTCTCCCTCTTCACCCTTTCTTTTTCTTCTTTCTGCCGCTCCAGTTCAAAATACTCTTCTACACTCCTTATGCCTCTCTCACCCTCTCTGAGATTGACCCCACGCGGAATCATTGTTGGAACAGCGATTAGCTCATACACTTTATAGTTTGGTCCAAAAGGGTTGATGTACAAATGGCACGTTTTTCCTTCAACATGACCATAATCGAGCCAGAGGGTAAGGTGATTGCCCTGAGGGTCCAGAATTCGTTCGTCATCGACATCAGTCGTATTATGGATTGTTCCTCTGTGGTCGATACAATTCAATATCGAAGGCATGTTCAAAGTAATAATACAAAAGAAAGTGTCTCACATCATAGTGACCCCATAAAGATCACGAAACCGATTGAACATGCCCCAATTAATAGCCAAGTTGATTATTCACACTTGTTGGGCAACCATCTCCTCAAAATCATTGGGGTCGTCGAAATGACCAGCGAAAGCTTCCAACTTTTCATGACGGATTATTGCTATATCCTCGTGATCCCACTCTCTGCGCCAGTCCACGGTAATCATATGGGCTGGTTCCGAGTCATCAGTGCTAGGAGGGCCTGAGACGACAAGGAGTAAGAGCAGATCGGTGGCAGCCATAGTGGTAGTTGACATGGCCGTCGCTGATACGGGAAGGTGCGAAAAGCCCATGTTTTCAAGCTTTATATGTCCCTAATCCGCACGAGACTTACCACTGAGAGTTGGTGTCTGTTGACTTGGATGTTGATCCTGCATCATAGATACCCGGCACTTGGTCAACCCCGGAAACGGTTGAAACGGTGAACTTATTGAGTTCAGGATTGAATGCTTACATACAATCTTGGGGAATGCTGGATTGGCCCAGTCCTAGCTTATTAGGTTCAACAACAATGGAGAGTGCAAGTCTCACATCCATGTCGGCGTCAAGTTCTTTACACAATAGTTTGAACGTTTGATAGCTAGAATTAGGGATAAATAGACCATAAAGGCAAATAAGTGGAGTGGTTATTCAGTTTGCAAGAGTGTTCAAGACAGCTACAAAGTAAAACCGTATCAGTGAAAGCGGAGAACTCGAAACATTGTATAAACAACATTTAATCAAGGCGCAATACGAATGATCGTCTCACAAATCTCAACAGAAGAAGATTTTCGAATTAAGTGATGTTAGCTGAGAACAGTAAATACCCCTGTGATTATTAGGTGGTTACCGCATCGTTCTCTGACCCCCAGATGTCTCAGGACTCCGGATAGTCCTAGCTCCCACGCTAGTTCAAGGAGAGCATGTCAAACAGCACTAATTTTTTCCAGATTGGAAAGTAGTTAAGTGGAAGTTATAAAATAATCTAGAAATATCCTTACATCCCCACTCGCTTTCCCGACTGCCTTGGTTGTCAGGCAATGAGGCTCCCAACGGTCCTAGCAACTTTTGGAAAACAACCCTTTCAGCCCGGCTAGCCACTCTTGACCGCCGCCGCAGTGACGCGTTGATCATTGCTCTTGTCGCCACTATGCCCATCCACAGTTCCGTTTTGTTGCCACTTCCTTGTAAGCGCGGTCACAAAGACATTCGATCGTCGTGCGACACCATGGCCCTCCTCAATGCTGTAGACTTGTTCAAGCTCGCTGCTATGCTCCGTTTGTTCATTCCTCACAAGTATTTCCATCTACTCCTATCTGGTGCCCTTTACCACCCCGTGTCCCCGATTAGCATTGTCTAAGCGCCTAGCACAGACGCCAAAGTTGCTGCCTTAACTTTGAACGGCGCTAAAACGCATTGCTTGCCGTGACTTACTCATCAGCCATTGACCAGGAATCAGAAGGAAACGCCGATCTTGCGCGTTTGATACTGCCTCGGTGCCTGTATAGGACCAGCCTGCTTACAAACCTCAACGCCCTCTACATCTTTCCATCACCTACAACCGTTGCTTCAATATGGATCAGAGTGATCAAGAACGACTAGTAGAATATCATACGGAAACGTCGTCCATTCTATCCGACAGCGCTTCGAAGGCTTCGCATCCAGCATCCGGTTAGTCCCCTAGGCGCCGTCCCCCAAGCGTGGCCGGATTAAACATATTTTCTATCAGGCTTCACTCATGTCCGCATACCGACGAGTAGCCACCTATGGCACATTATCTGCGTTGTTATCCATCTTTTTCTTGTCTTATTGCACTTGATGTTAATATTTGTGATGGAATTACGACTGGAAAGAACAATCGAGATTCCGCTTGGTAATGAAACAAGATTTTGGACCATCATAATCCAAGTCTCCCTTCAGCTTTTTGCGGTTGTAAGTATTGTTACAATCCTTTCTAACCCTTGATTCTCTTTATTAAGTGGTTCTACAGGTGACTCTTGCTGGTGCTCTGTACGTCTCGCAGAAGCTGTTCATGCAACGAGTTTTGGCAGTGCCGCAGAGTCTTACCCGATCCCATGATCAATATTCTTCGTGGCTGGGATTAGGGAGTGCACTTTCCGCCCTGTATAAACAACGTGTTGCTCGCTCGGGCATTCTCTCCCTTGCCGTCATTACACTCTACTTGGCTTGCTCAGCCATACTCAAAGTCACCACAGCTGCACTCCTTCAGCTTCCCACTACAAATTCCACTACGATGTTTTTAGCGTCCTCCCACCCTATTATTCCACCGGTGCCCCAAAATGTCTCTCAGTCAAATGCACTCCTCCCTGTGGTTATGCAGCTGGCATTGGAATCTTCGGACTTGATCAGTCAAGTTGGACTCTCAGGAAATCAGGTGTATGACGTTATTGACATTGTGCCCAATGCAACAGCATCGAGGACAGTCGAAGTCAACATCTCGACGGTCAATGTCAAATGTTACAGTGTTGACCCTGCTGTCTTCACTGGCACTACCAAATTTCGAGGTCCTAGTTTGCGTGAGCGCTCTTAAAACGCTGCATGATCATAGTTCTAACCTACTTGAGAAAGCTTTATCTCCCTTCTCCACTCCAAGTGACCTCTGGTCGACTAAGGGTTTCATATCTAACAATGACACTTCAGCGTCACCTTACACTCCTCAGCTTTTCTACTTCGGCACTTTCTTCAATGTCTCTGATTCGAATGGCGGCTTTACAAATGCAATTCCCTTCAATAACGTCACATTTATAACCCCCTCCACTGGTGGATTCTTTCGTTGGGGACATGCTGATCCAGCAGGAGCAATCAGTAACATATCTCCATGGTTGTTGGCATTGCTCATCTAATCTCATTTTCTAGTTACACTTACCCCGGAGGACTTTGATGAAACAAAAAAGAAATCCACAACAGGAGCTGGGCGACTTGAGCTTAGAAGTGGCGGTGCTCATTATATAACAGTCACTTCCTATCAAATTGGCCTTTGCTCTCGAGAGGTTGAATTCTCGACAGCTCGTGTTAATGCTTCTAGCCGTACTCTCGTGTCCTCCAACGTGCGGAAAAGCAGCTCATTGTGGAGCGAGTATCCGACAGAAGAGTGAGCTTTTCGCCTGCACTCGCGTGCTTATATGTTCAAGTACTGAGTTTCATCTCTCAGTCTTCCAAACTGGCACAACGATTCGATCATGGACGTTGGTGTCTTGTCCTTCCCTTATCGAGACCAATATTTTGAACTTCTGGGCAATGCAACTGTAAAACCTGATGGAAACGTAGACATCCAATATGGAGTTCCTGATCGGTCGACTACGGCATCGCTATGGGTGTCCTTTACAGAATCGTTTGTTCCTTTTCACATCACATTTAATTCCTTTCTCAGGCCGTGAGTAGATTCCTCGCCACACGATTAATAGCCGATTCGTTCGACTCCCCAATCGGACGCGGCGTAGACGGCTCAATGCAGCTCCCGGATATCAAGCTACATGAGATTGAGAAAGCGTTTGAAGATTACTTTGCTATCTATCTCTTCTCACGTGCGCAATTTCTTATACTTAAGGTAGTGATCGCTGACTTAACGCCTGCCTGAAGGACAACAATCACCATCTCATAGCCAACTCGAATCTCAAGTTCCAATGATATCTGTGGAAGTACCAGTTGATGCATTGGTCTCCCAACTAACTGTACATGGTCTCTTTTCATCTTAGTAGTGTGAAAATTGACGCATCGCCATTATTGTAGCTCAGCCCGAGTGCCGTGTTTGCTGGCTTCCTTGCCTCCCTTATAATGGCTTCAATAGCTTTCTGGATTGCCTCCAGCACTCCAGCGACGCCTACGTTGGTAGACGGAGTGGGTGTCCTCAATTTACTTTGGCTTTCCGATATCCACGTTTTGAACAATGAGGGTACCGCCGAAGCTGCAACGGGAGTTGAGGATGATGCACTTCGGAAGAGTGGTCTTAATACGACCGTGCAGTTGGGAGCTGGAGGACTGGGTACATTAGGGAAGCGACAGGCTTACCATAATTCTACAATAGATGAATATTAGAGCAAGTATCTATAATAACAGCATGGACAACAACTCGAACTTTTGGCCTTATTTTTATTACCACTTTGTCTTTATGAGGGGAAAAACGAAGAGATTCGACATTCTCTCGTCCACAAGTCAAGCGATATTTCAAGTTTTCTCCTGCGCTCCTCGCTTTAATCTTATGTTGTCGGCGATGCTAAATACCTGGGAAGACTCAAAAGAAGATCGTCGGAAATAAGACATGGCTTTTGAACGGGCGAGAACGTTGATTCTTCGGGCGCCGGCAAATCCCCCCTTGTACTTTTGAATCTGAAATATCATCAGTCATCGCTAGGCGTTCCTGAAACTCTTTCTCTCACTCTGCTGGTACCACCATCGTACAGTATCCACACTTCCCTGTTCACACCCACGTGCCCTACGCACCAGAGCCTTCTCACTCCCTTGAAGCCAGCACCAAGACACTTTCATTTTCCCACCAACGCCATCGTGTCTCAAACTCATCGATGGCGGGAAAAGATTTCAATGAAAATAGCTTCTATTGTATCTTCAGGCTAGCTGGAACAAGCATAGAAGTTTGGTGGATCTCGTGATCATTGTCTGCTCCAGGGGAGGTTAGACCTCCATGCTGCCTCATGACCCGCGTCAAAGTTGGACACCAAATGTAGATCCCAAACAAACTCATGTTCTTTGGAGGTATCAATTAGTTGATCGTACGGAGTCTCATCTAGTATCCTTTCCGAAATCGAGGAGGCACGCTCTTCAATTGACGGCATTGAATGGCACCCATCTGCTCACAAAATCCAGCTGACCTCACATCCGCTACAGCTGAAACATTGAACAAGGTTGAATAACGATCATTGTCAAGCTACCTCCGCCTACCCCCAAAAATCCTTGCATAACTTCCGGAGGCGAAATGGTATAAAACTTGAGAAGCTTTGCTTCTGTTGTACCATCGACTGGAATAGTTGCACTGTCGACATGAAAATCACATCCTTGTCCATCCTCACCAGCCTTCTTACCGTGGTTACGGCAATCCCAGCATCCTTTACTGAGGATAGAGCTAATCTCACCAAGCGCTATGTTTTTTGTGCATTGCTTGTTGACGGTGTTAACTGTCGCAGCTGTGCATCTACCAGCTGTTCAGTTGTTCAAACCCTAATAAAAGGCGAAGGGTTAGAATACGCGTTCGACTGCTACAAGATTGGTACACCTGTTGGGGGAAACTAGTGAGTTCAGAATCGTCTCCGTGTGCACCATCGCCGATTCATTTAGTGCTTGGGACTATTGGAGAGGTGGATGCTACGTTAGCGCTCATTACACAGATAGTCACTGTACGACAAGTGAGTGAATTTTGTTTGTTTTAACGAAGATGTTTTTTATCTGTGACTCAGGCACTCTTCCCGTTTGTAAATGATTCAGAATGAAGAGGCTTGAACAAGGTTTTGAATATCGTGAGTTGGGGTTTGGACAGATAGCAATATTGTATGTACTATTTTCAAACGATGCCCAAGGGCAAAGACCAGCGACCAACCATCGAACACTTTTTGCTCAAATTTGTAACTATCATCTCCACATATTATGACCGCTCCTATGTTTGATCAGAACCTTCGCATCTTAAATATGCAAGTGTTTAGACGAGTGGTTAATTGTTGTCCCAAGTCACTCGGGAATGTTGCTTGTGTATATGTGGACAATAGGACTAGGAGGGAGTCCGTAGTTTACATGTCTGACCTTTCGGAAGCAGCCGTTGCATAAAGTCAAGATGTTGACCCGTCTGGTATTTGCTATTTAGCCTGAGATTCTAGTATGAAAGTACGCTCGCATTAATGGCATACTATGGGCCGTCTCGTATTCTCATTTTTCATGACAAATGACCACCTACTCGTCTCCAAGACGATTTTCCCCGTATTCTTCATCTTTTAACTCGTCCGTCTCGATTCTCTCTGTCTCTGTCCCGCTCCTCGTATTTCCTCCATTTATCTCGGCTATCTCTATCCCAAGAATCCTCTCGTTTTCAATCAAAATTTCTCTCCCATCTGTCATTTGGGTCAATTTTTTCCTCTCTCTTCCGTTCATCTCTCCTATCGTCATACCGTCGCTCATCCCTCTTTCTGTCACCACGGTCATGCCTATCTCTATCTCGCCTATCCCTCTCTTTATCTTCTCGTCTCTCATACCTGTCTCTATCTCGCCTATCCCTATCTCGCCTATCTCTTTCCCTATCCCTTTGCCTGTCTCTTTCCCTTTCCCTTTCTCTTTCTCTCTCCCTGTCCCTCTCTCGCCTTTCCCTTTCCCTCTCCCTCTCCCTCTCTCTGTCTCGTCTATCTTTCTCTTTATCTTCTTCCTCCTCCTCCTCCTCCTCACGAAGATTAATGCCTCTCGGAACTGTCGAATCATCTGCTTGTTGTTCAGGGTCTGCATAGTCCGGACCACGGGGGTTTGTATACAGATGGCATGGGTATGCCTCGTGTCCATCCCAATCGAGGAAGAGGGTGAGATGATTACCCTGAGGGTCAAGGTTCCGTTGGCCACTTGAGTCTGTTGTATTGTGTACCGTTCCTCTGAGCAGATATGATATCAACATTAAGTCACAAGAAATACAAAAAAAAAGGTCATCAAAGAAGAGTAACTCACCGCATTGTGACTTTGTTCAAACCAGTAAACCTGTCAAACATACCCTGATGAATGGCCTCGTTGATCACTCGCACTTGTTGTGCAACCATCTCTTCAAACTCATCTTCAGTATCGTATTGACCGACGAAACGGTTCAGGTTTTCACTCCGAGCTATTTCGATGTTCGGGAAGGTCCAAAACCTGTCCCAGACGACCGTAATTACGTGTGCTGGTTCTGAATCATCCGTCTTAGGAGGCGGCAAAGACGACCCTTTCGAAGGACCTAAGAGAACGAGAAGGAGGAGGATATCAGTGGCGCTTGTAGCGCCAGACATGGCTGCGACTGGAAACTGCAAATGATCCTCTGAGCATGCCTGAATGACTTTCAGTTTATAAACACTGAAATCCGCAGGAGACTAGAAGTTTGGACTGCATCATTCGTTGGAAAGTTACAGCATTGGTTGTTCTGAATCGTGATCCTGTCAAGATCCTGGATCGCAAAAATCCGGTCTTAGGTCAACACCGGGAATGATTGAAGGCAAAACGAACAGGCAACCCTGAAGAAACGTCAAGTGAACCTGCTCAGTGCATGTGCATTCAAACACGATACTAAGTATAGATATCGTCCGGAAGACAAGAATGCTGCCCCAGCCTTTGGACTCGTGTGGCACTACACCTGTGATAATAGCACGTAAAAAGAGTGAGATCAGACGATTATGGCCACTTTACTACTGTGCTTTCAGACATTTAATATGAGGACGAAGGAGCGCACTCTAAGTCTCCCATGGTTCAGCTGTCAGCATTCCTTGATTTGAGCCCCAAGTAGTACTTATGCAGGTGATCTCGTTTTCGAATGCAGTAGGCAGTATCTCTATGCAAGCGGTTAGCAATAAGCAAAGAAGGAGGGAAAAGGTGTAGAAGGGCCAAATCACCGGTATTTAATGTGAATAAGAGTTCTCGTTCGTCTGATACCTTCGACAGTCTGAGGCATCTCAGCTTTGGCATCGATTCGGAAAGAGTTTTCGTTTGCCGTCTTTCTTACTGCCCAGTTGTTGTTCCAGAAAAAGAGCAGTGAGGCACTCCTGGAGCCAGCCCAAAGGGTATGGTACTCTAGAGTCTACAGGAACATTGGAGAGCAGCAGAGGAATTCGTGGATGTAATGCATGAACATAACACGAACTGCGTGTCTCGGGAGTATTGGATGATACGATGTCGCCCACCCTTATTGAAGCAAAGACGTCATCAGAATACAGGCAATCCACTTGCTGCATATTTCTGATGTTGAGTCGCAGCATCCTTGCCTTCTGACTCCCATGTCTCTGGTTTCTCATCCTCAACTTCCTCCCGAGCTTCAGGAACAGATCATCGAGCAAACAGCATATTTATCTTCCCGAGACGAAATGAACCATTTAATGTTGGTATCCGGTGTTGCCAAGTCATTAAAGCCCGTGACAAAAAGGGTCTCTCGCATTGCCTATAGAATTATAAGCATCACTTGCTTCGAGAACTTCGAAGGGTTTCTCTTGTCCGTGGAGAAGAAGGAAATTCACTTCTTTGCTTGTCGACTTCACGCACTCCACATTAGGGTCTTCGACCCTAAGGATCGGCCACTCTGGAGCACTCTACACACTTCCATTATTCCTAAACTCTATAACCTCCAGTATTTGGAATTATTAGACGACCGTGAAGTCAGTCCTCAAGTCAAAGACCTCCGCCTCCTCGCGATATCGAGCCTATCTAATCTCACTTATTTGGGTTTCGGTCCAGGTTTAGTCGAGGACAACACTGTTGCCCATTTTCCATTGTTTCCTGCGGTCACCCATGTGAAACGATTCAGATTTGCCTACTCACTACAGACCGTATCACATCTCCTCAACTCATTCCCAAGCTTGTCACATTTGATGACGGGATATTCACAAACCGACCAATTTGAAAGAATATTGGCACCTCTTGTGCAACCTTTATCACATTTGAAGGTTATCATTCTAGGTTGTTACCGCGACCTGGACCGCCATGTTCCAAAGTCAACTTTCGAGAGATTTCCAAATCTCGTTTTTCGTAGGATGAGTGAACTATACGGTTCATCTGATGCGCCAAGATTTATAGAATTGGCCAGAGATGATGAAAAGAATATTTGGAAGTTATGCGAGGAGGAAGTCATACAGCGGCGGCAAAGTTAAGGTCCAATTGTACGCAAATCCAAACTTACGATCAATGACTTGGCTAGATTGTCAATATTTACCTCAGTAATCGGGGGATTGAAGTGTATCGCACCACTCAGTGATCCAGCCATATACGGTAGCAGAGGGCAGAATATCGAGCACCATTAACGGTGAGTTGGAAAACAGTACAGGAGGGAATTAAGCCTGTAAGAGTAGAGTGTATTATTTTCTGAAATGGCTTGTAAGCGGAGTGAGAAGGCCAAAGGTGGTCATTAATATTCACTGCAAGTAATATGACACTAGGCCCATAAAATCTAGAGCATAAGTGGACTTAGACGGCAATATCATTCGTTCAATGCAAAGGGAATAGTACTAGAGTCACATTTTGTCCATTGAAATAGGTCACAAATCTTTCCCTAATGTGTCCAAGGAGCAGGACTAGATTTTGGTGGGTACCAGATAGTATCTAGTACCTCTTCAAATCTGGGCCGAGTATTGTTGAGCAGAGAAAAGAGGAAGGACGGGCTGGACGCAAAATATCTGGGAAACATCGGTGCCATTATCGGAAATGGTTACGAAGGATGAGTATGTTGAGAAAGGTGACCATGCTCAGCAATTTTTGTGCATGATGGGCAAATAGGAGTGAATCAAGGATGAGCCATGGTTAAATATGTTTTCGTCGTTCACCGCGGATAAGACCAACAGATGACATAAATTAATGAACATTGCTAGAGCCTCAGCTCCTTTCAACCCCAAGAAAAGCAAAAGGAGGCCTCAAGCTCGACAATCCAGTGTCCTAAATCCGTCGCGACCGCCTGGCGTAAAATGAATCAAGACACAGGGTCCTGCTGTGCCGTTCGTTAACTCCCAGGCTAAAGAATAACGCAAGCACGACTCATGCAATATGAGTCTCCCAATGAATAGAGAACTGAATGTTGGGTGGAACTGGAACACATCAATTGACGCGCGCTCAGTCACTTTGATCTTTCCAGCTCACCACAATGTGGAAATTTCCTCATCTGTTACCCCTGGATGCACAACACCAAAGAAGCCTTCCTCGTTTCACCTCTATGTTTGGATTGGCGCTATGGGAAGAACGGGCGTCCCCTCTCAGCGCTGTTTTGCTTTGGCCGATGAAAATGACCCTCGTTATTGAGGTAAAGTCAACTTTCCTCGTTTTTCTCGCCTATTATTGTCTCTAAGGTTTTTGTGTAGGCACAATTTAAACACTATTGGCTAGTTCTAAACTTAAACAAGAAATTTGTGCCGTCGAGATGATCGTTTTCTCACTCTCGGAAATTTATCAACACGCGTTCGCGCCCAGGAACCCCCTGGGAATAGCCAGAAGACTATATAAGTGACACTGGAAGGTCCTGAAATCTTCATCCTGCCATCCTCATTCATAATGCCTTCCCGTGGTCCACGCAACCGTCGTCAAAATCAGGAGGAGACTCCCAGTGACCCTAAAGTCAAAGGTGCTGGCAGAGTTGGAGGGACTCGCGCCAAACCTGTCATTTACAAGCAAGACAAGCTTAAGGCTGGGCTTCTCGTCACAGAAGAGCTTGACAAAGCCATCGCAGATTGCAAAGCACGCGTGGCCCGCATCTCAAAAGAATGCCGTGCTCATAATCGCAAGTTCAGGTTCGTCTGTCCTCGTTATATGTTTTCGTGCTTTGAACTTATGAGTTTTTTCTCCTCGTAGAGACGCTGAGTTTGATTTAGAGAACGACCGTTGGAACACACTGCACGGTCTGAATGCCCCAGAGACCCCATACAGTCCTTCAGACATTCAGCGCATCTCTCAGCTGTTCTCAAAACCGTCCTTCTTTGGAACTGGAGAAAGTGCTAGGGCAAATGATATCCACCAGGGTGCCCTTGGGGATTGTTGGTTCGTGTTGCATTTTGCTTCCCTCTTTATATCTTTATTGAAATATATGCTCAGGTTCTTATCGGCTCTTGCGACCATCTCGGGTATGAAGGGTCTCGTTGAAAAACTTTGCGTCGCTGTTAGTTCCCTGTTCCGTTTCACACTTCCATATCTGACCTCCCTTGAATTAGAGAGACGAGCTTGTTGGTGTTTATGGTTTCATCTTCTTCCGTGAAACAACTTGGGTTCCTGTCATCATTGATGAGTATGTCTTTGCCTTTCCCCGCTCGTTCAATTTTCTCATTCTTCTTTTCCTTCTAGCCTCCTTTTTACCTCGATCCCCAAATGGGAGGAACTCTCCATCACTGAGAAATCACTCTACCATGATCGTAAGGAACACTACGATGCTCTCGCTCGCAAGGGTGGGCGCGGTCTCTACTTTGCCCGCTGTGGCGGCGAGGAAGGCGCAAAGGAGACTTGGGTGCCGTTGATTGAGAAGGCATATGCCAAGTTGCATGGAGATTATCAGAGTTTGAATGGTGGATTTTGTGGTGAAGCTTTGGAGGACCTCACCGGGTATGTCTTATTTGCTACCGCCGTCCAGATTACAGCTAAAAGGTCCTTTTACAGTGGCGTCTCTACCATCGTTCGCGTCAAGGACATCCTCGACACTGAACAGTTCTGGCACGAAGAGCTTGTCAAAGCTAATCAGGACCGTCTCTTCGGCTGCTCCCTTACTTTCACAAGCTCGGCTCGCAACAATAATGCCTATCTCTACCAGCATGGGCCTCGTTGGGAATCATGCTTACTCCGTTTTGAGAGCGGTTCGAAGTGGCAGGGAAGCGATTTGTCGTTCTGAGGAATCCATGGGGTGATACGAATAGTGAATGGAATGGAAAGTGGAGTGATGGTGATGAGGCTTGGACTCTTGAATGGCTTCAGAGGCTTCCAGAGATTGGTCATGCATTTGGCAGGCATGATGGTCAATTTGTTATGGAATGTAAGCTTCTTTTTTTTTTTCCTTCCAAAAGTTCTTGTTAACTCAATGGGTTTGTTGTATAGACTGTGATTTTCTCACTACCTGGGACGATATCGATCGCACACTCGTTTTCGATTCGAGCTATGTTATGTCATCGCAGATGCTTCAAGTCGATGTTCGCCCTCTTCCATCCTGCTACACATACGGCGATGTCTCTTGTAAGTCCATATACTCCGCACTCTTCTTATTCCGCAAACTTACAATTTTCACTCTATTTAGTTACCATTGAAATCCCCGAAAAGTCTCCCGCCGTCATCGTCCTCTCTCGTCTCGATGAACGCTACTTCACTGATCTCGCCGTGCGCTCCGCGTGGCACTTCGATCTCTCGCTCTTCAAGGCAGGCGAACCTGAACCTATCATCGAGTCCGTTCACGGCACGTACCGCGGCGTGATGAGGAGCATCAACTTTGAAGTCGATTTGGAACCAGGAGAATATGTTGTCCATGTTAGGATTGGGAGAAATTATACTGCCGGAGCTGTGAGTTTTCTGTTTGTAATCGGGGGAGGGCCTGTAATGCTGATTCCATTGACTGAATTTAGAACTGGTATGCGGAAGGGTTTGCCAAGTGGAACGATCGCAAGCTCTCGAAAGTGCTTACCGAAAGGGCTAAATCACGCGCTCTCGCTGCCAGTAAGTCATTCCCCTCATTTATTGACTATGTAGGTTTATTGACGCACACCCTTTTGTGTAGACTTCCAGCCAAGCAAGGAATACAATAACCTCCCTGTCCCACTCGAGGCTATTGGCGGCAAGAGTCTTGCTGAGCTTACTTTGAACGCAAAGGGTGCCACCTATCGTCGTCAGCTCTTTGAGAAAATGAGGGGTGCAGCGTTAGCTGCAGCCCTTGAAGCTCAAGAGGGCGGTGGTGCTGAGGAAGAAGCCGAAGAGGAGGCTGGAGATGGGGAGGCGGACTGGAGAGGAAGCTGCCGCTGAGGAAGAAGCCACAGAAGAACCGGCAGCTGAGGAAACTGCAGAAGGCGAAGAAGAGGGTGGTGAAGAGCCGAGGAAGAAGAAGAGGAGGATACTGGCCCCATCATTCTCGTCGAAGAATCTGACCCAGATGACCAGGTCTATCTGTCCCTCAAAGTTTTCACCAAGAAGAATGCCGTTGCAACCGTGAATGGGCATTTGAGGCAGGGCTTGAGTTACAAGGATTTGGCTTTGGAGGATGACTGGTGGGTGAAAGCATGAAGGGTAGGGTACCTGGTGAAAAGAATCTTGAACAAATATCAGTGTTGTATTAGCATTAGGGTTGGACCAATAAATCATTCCCCACTCATTCTCTGCACGCTTTCTGCTTCAATAATTTTTGGTCCATGCCATTAGCTTGAGCTAGCTATTGTTTTCCTAAACAGAGTTTAGGCAAGCAGGTGACGGGGATGGGAAGCAATACTACAAGAACTACATCGATGCATTCCTACACCAACATAGAAAATAGAACAGAATGTACGGGATAAACTGAAAAGGTACAAGTGCTTGAGGTAACATAATTACAGAAGAAGCTGGTGTTATACATTATCGAACCACATGTAGATATACAAAGTGCATTCCTGAATCAGAAATGCTGTTCTAATGACTGTGATAGACTCGACTTTACCCGTACAGGGGTATTTTCACTAATAATCCAGAGACTCGTTAGGGTTACACTTGGATGGCTAATGTCCATAGTGGACACACCAAGTGAAACCCGTGGGGGAAACTCCACTAAAATATCTGCTCAATAATTGCGTCGTCAGAAGAGAAGACATTTACAAGAAACGGAAATAGACTGACCCAAACAATTCCCGCACTTTTATAATCAGCAACCAAGCCAGAGATGTCTCACGAACTTCACACCTCGCGTTCAGTCATCATCCCGCGGCCATTTTAAAGCCCTTTTCTTCATCTCCTCTAACTTCATGCCACGATTTCTGGATCCCAAACATCTTGGGTATGTCCTCCCAATACTTTTGCCTCTTTGCCTCATACTCCTCCTCACACATATCTTTACAACTTCGCACACTACACCCTTGTTGAAAGTCTTGCTGAAGTGAGACCAAACATTGAACGGGTTTCGTGACCAACTTTCATTCTCCCGTGATTTTTCTTCGACTTTGGCGAGGAATTTATGGCGAATCGCATTACACCTTTCCCGGTCTTTGCAGCCTTGCACCGAGGAGGGGAACAGGTGAGAGGAATGTAAGGATCTCTCTGACAGCTTTGATATTCTTCACGTAGGCTTGTAAACAAGCGAGCTGGTTACGTGAAGACATCTTCACCGTTTCCTCGCCTTCGGTTACGCCCATGTAGATTTTCTCGACGGTGCACATCTGAATGACTCGGAAGAGAGCCATGGGGAGAAGCCAGGTCTCACCAGATTCGGCGATGATATCCGCTGCTCGGAAACGATCCACTCGTCGGGGCGAGGCGAGGGTTTTTGTCGCGTCAACCGCATCGAATTCGGAAAGAGTGGTAGGAAGAGTGGTAGACAGGTGTTCAAGGGCTTTGAATTGAAGCTCTGCATTGCCATATTTGTTAGAGAGCCGGAGAATCGAAAGAACGTTGGGGTAAGTCTGCTTGGCTGGCACACGAAGGAACCTGCATGGGCGTAGGGCAATTAATACAAATCATATGAATGAGGGACAAGAAAATACATACGTCGATTCCTTAAAGATTGCTTTCAGAAAAACCGAGACTTCTTGTGGTGAATCCGTCAAAGGTACAAGAGGACATCCTTCCCAGAGTTCTTCAGCTGGAAGTTCGTCTGGCTGAGGAAAGGAAAACATCTCGCGGAACGCGTCGCAAGACTCTGCTAATATGCCTTTGTAGACTTTAAAAACGGTATTTTCAGCTAGGACCACGATGTTTCCATCATCGTACCAAGGGCCGTTTGGAGCACGTTGATGATTGGGACCAGATGAGGATGCGATTTGGAAGGAATCGCTGGTGGCGAGGTTTGGTCTCGAAGAAGAGGAAGGGGCGTCTTCTACAAGCATGGAGGAAGAGTCACTGTGAATGAACATTCCAGACATCTGGTAAGTGTGCAGAGAGAGAGCGACCAGGAAAGAAGGCGTGAAGGACGTGGCGGATCAAAACCAAGCTTGGCTCAGACCATCATAGTCTCCGCGTTTTCATGTCAACTTGGACACTGCTCTTCTCTATTCGCAATAATCAAGAATTACCTCTCCAAAGCCTTCACGTATTCTTGCTTCTCGAAATCACAATCCAAATCAACAAGAATTCAGGACACTCAGGTGTCCTCGCTGCCTCGACAATCGATCCATCCCAATAAAAACCACCGTTGTATCGGTCGAGCAAAGGCCGTAATGGTGTGGAGCATCAAGTTCAAATGCCGAAGTCCTTAACCTTCAAGCTAAGGCACCTCATAGGCTTGTATTCAATACCTCGATCACTCCAACCCCAGTCCAGCCCCCGTGAGATACTACGTATGTTCACTTCTGTGTTGCTTCTTTCCTTCTTGACCTGTTTTTGGACCTTAACCAGTGGTTATGAACGGGCACTTCATGCTGGCTTTGCACGTCCATGGCTATTTCCCCGAAACCCCGTGCTTGTCAACTCTCTTCCATGTCTCTTGACATGATCCTACTGAAGACGTTTTCTCGTCGTATGAGCTCATCAAATGTCCTCGTGCTTCCTTCTACCGAAGTTTTATCCGTCTTTCGTCCGTACACGTAGGTAGCTCTTACCCAAGGGAAAAGTTTCGGAACTTGCTAGTCCTCCCTGGCAGTATAAATGCACGCTGATTGAATTGGCGGAAAGACTGAGGCACTTCTTTTTTCTTGGCAACCATGAAGGTCGCATTCATTGCTCTTGTTGCGGCTACCGCGGCGCATGCTCATCGTCTGTTTCCACTTCTTGTTCCGTGGATGAGTACTGATATACCCTATCAGACACAATGCAATATTTGTGGATTAACGGAGTGGACCAAGGGAAGAATGTTGGCATCCGAATTCCCGTACGTCTTCAATAAGCGTCTATTTCCAATTTATTGAACTCACGACCTCTTCGCGCTTTCATAGCCAAATAACAACCCTGTCACCGATGTCACCCTTACAGATGTACGAATTTTTTCCTCCTTCGTTACATTGGACCCAAAGTTGTGACTTAATTTCTCTAGCTTACTTGTAATGTCGGTGGGACTGTAGGCTCGACTGTGAGTACTCTCACCGTCGCTTCTGGGGCAACGATTGGGTGAGTCCCACAAGTTATTGTGTGTTCAATCAACTGAGTGGAGTGGTCCCCACCTAGTTTCGAATGGCATCAACATGACGCTCGTACTGGAGAAGACCCTCTTGCTACTGGCCACCATGGACCTATCCAAGTCTACATTGCCAAAGCTCCTAGTACCGCCGCCGCCTTTGATGGCCAAGGTTCTGTGTGGACGAAACTATACTCATCTGGATTGCGTACGACTCGCGTCACTTGATATGAAATGTTGCGGCTGACGATGTTCTTATTATTCAAGTCAACGCTACCGCAATGCAATGGGCGTCCGACGTGGTAAATGCCAACGGCGGTATGTTTATATTCACATTGGTATGTTGCAACTGGCACCTTGGTTTTGACACCACTTGTAGGAAAGCATGAGGTCAAACTTCCAACATCTTTACCTGCTGGAGAATATCTGATTCGCGCCGAACATGTTAGTTTACCCTCAATGTTGTTGCATTCCTAGGTCTGATGCTTGCTATAGATTGCCCTCCATGTCGCCTCAAGCTATCCTGGAGCCCAATTTTACATTGGGTAAGAATTAAATCTATCTAAGACCAATGAACCCTTTGTTGACTTAAAAATTCAAGTTGTGCACAACTCAAGATCTCTTCAGGGGGATCCGCTGCCCCCGCCAAGGTTGCCCTTCCCGGAGCTTACAAGGGTACTGACCCAGGCATCACTGTTAACATGTAAGAAATTGCGCTAATGGATTTGTCTTTATCTTTTCCTTACTGACTTCTTAAAATATTAGCTACAATAACCTTCAAACTTACACTGCTCCGGGACCTGCTGTATGGACTGGGTGAGGTGAAAAAGAAGACCATAGTCATCATTCAAAGTCATGCTGTTTTTTTACGTGTATTAAAAATGGAAACAACCATTCTCTCGTGACTTCGGCGTGACTTGCGGTGGCTTTTTCGACGGAGTGGAGATTGGATTTCGCAATTGGGCTTCGGCCATGCAAACGAGGTCGAGCGAGATCCATATCGAGGACAAAGTGACATAAAGTCATTGATTCGCTTTTACCCAGGGAAAAGTTTCGGAACTTGCTGCTTCGGGCCTTGCGATCATTTTATTCAATCCACAAGACTCCTCGGCCAGCAAGTTGTTTCCGACAATATAAAAACAAGCTTGGCAATTTATTCGTGGCATTGAGACATTTGCAAGGATGAAGGTCGCACTCGTTACTCTCACTGTAGCTGCTTTGGCTCATGCTCACCGTAAGCTTCTTCTCTCGGGTTGTGAAAACCATATTGATATATTCTATCAGACACGATGCAATACGTGTGGATCAATGGTGTCGACCAAGGAAAGAACGTTGGCATTCGTATTCCCGTAAGTTGTTAGAAACACACCCCTAAGCCCAGTGGTGCTGTACTAACAAACTCTCAGCCGAACAACAACCCCGTTACGGACGTAACATCCACCGACGTATGATTGTATTTTGTACGGCCTCGAATTTGGCTTATGCACCTTCGTCCAGATTACATGTAACGTTGGTGGGACCTCAGGATCATCCGTTAGCACTCTCTCAGTTCCTTCTGGAGCAACCATTTCGTACGTACCCACCGGCCATTCCATCCCAAAATGTCGTATCTAATGGCGCATACTTAGCTTCGAATGGCATCAACATGACCAGCGAACGGGAGAAGATCCTCTTGCTGGTGGCCACCGTGGACCTATTCAAGTCTACATTGCCAAGGCTCCTAGTACCGCTGCCTCCTTCAATGGTCAGGGAGCTGTATGGACGAAGTTATTCTCTGCTGGATTGCGTATGTCACACCTACTCTATTCGATATGGAATGTTTATACTGATGCCACGATCCTTCAAGTCAATGCTACCTCGCAATATTGGGAATCTGATCTTGTAAACACGAGCAGCGGTATTATTTTTTTTCTTTTTCTATCAATAGATTTGTTCTTAACGGTGTCATTTCTAGGAAAACACGATGTCAAGCTTCCAACGTCTTTGCCCGCCGGTGAATACCTGCTCCGAGCGGAACATGTATGTCCCTTCTCCATGCCAAGCTCACCGAGTATTCTTGTCTGAATGTGTTGTAGATTGCTCTCCATGTTGCCTCGAGTTACCCTGGTGCACAATTCTACGTTGGGTAAGAGATCTTCTTTCTAGTTGACGGAGATATTGTTAACCTTATATTACAAGATGTGCTCAAATCAAGATATCCTCTGGAGGATCCGCGTCACCCGCGAAAGTTTCTCTCCCGGGTGCCTACAAAGGATCAGACCCAGGCATCACTGTTAACATGTACGCACTTGCTTATGTATTTTAATTCCCCTGCTAACTTGGAAACTTTTAGCTACAACAACCTTCAAAGTTATACTGCTCCGGGACCTTCTGTGTGGACTGGATGAGGTGAAACAGAGGATTGTGAACATTTTGTTTGATTCATGCTGTTTTATACGCGTATTACAATGGAAATAAGCATTCTCTCGTCCCTTGACTATGATTTGCGGTGAATAGTCGACCGATTAAAGATTGGATCTATCATTGGACGTGCAAGGTGATCGGCAAACGATGCTGAGCACGATGCATTTCAATGGCCGGTGGGTGATCGGCTTGTTTCTCTCGCTATAGTGTCATTATACGGACTAACAGCGTATATGTTTCTCTAAAATTCTTCTGAAAAGGTGCTATTACAGTGTGTACCTGTACAACGGACTTGTTTTTCGAACGACGTAGGAAGCGCCGGCGCTTTACGCCTTCTGCGGAGTTCATTTATTCTAACGGTTAGGTTTTCATTAGTTAATCCATGGTTTCGTGAGCATCCAATGATTTATATTCAACAAGTCAAATGGCCGGCTGTCACAAGCACTACAAGAGAGTCTTCGCGTCCTTTGTCGAATAAATGGTAAGCGCCAGACTATTTTCGGGGTAGTCTTTGAGTCGATTCTTCATGAATATTTATGAACACGCGCTGATATCTCTAAGTTAGTCTTACAGGTGTCTTATTGCACCATTTTTTTCTTGGACTGAAATGGTAAGCTGCATCCTGAGCACAATGGTGCAGGGGACCATCAAATGCAACCCATCACGGCGTCCGCCGTCCGCTGGAGCAGTGTCCCTGGCACTGTCTTGTTGTCTCACACTCTCATCCAGATATTAGCAGGGAGGCTTCTTAACCACGAATTCTCGTCTTCTTGTCACACCCAGAGAGAGAGATGGCGTTGGCTTTGACCACCAAGGTTGATGCGACCAGTGCATTCCCTCAATACAATGGAACATGGCACCGTGGAGGGTTTGATGGGGATCCTCACGCAACAAGTTAGTAAGTAATCTGTTCATTAGCCGTCTGGCCTCGGTGGTTGACCTCGCACGCATTATAAAGTGACCAAAGCACATTTTTATTTGCCGATGTGAACTCGTCCTTTGTAACCTTCGACTTTTTTGGATTTCAGGTCGATGTGTTCGGTGCTTACAGGTGGGTTCTCCATGGATGAAGGACTGGATGCCGAGTCTTAAGTTTTCAAATAGAACTAATGACGGACGATACAAGTACGTTCCATGCTCTTCCCTTACAGCATGTTGGAAACTTTAATCACCAAGTGTCTACTTGGATCAAGCATTGCAGAGTTCCTATCGAACGGACCCAACCGTTATCCCTGCAAACGACGACGATACGGCCAATTATAAATTATCCCTCTTTCATTGGCAGGGCACGGAAGGTCATCACACAGTATCTCTTAGAACTTTCCACTTGCTGGCCAAGTCAACAGCCATACCAGTCAGCCCCTTATGAATTTGGATCTCGATTATGTGAGTGAAAAGATGTCGGGAGATATCTTTTGTTTCCCTAACACTGGATTCCTAGGTTCAATGGTTTTCAACGGTTGCCCATCTCGAGAACGCCACGATAGATAACCCCAATCTATCTTTCTTCCAATATAAAGGGGATTCCTGGAAAGAATCTGCTTCGCTTCCGAGATTCCCCGCATTCAGTAATGGGGTAACTGGCCAGTACGTAATTCTCTTGAATTTGAAATAGAGACTTTCCTCACACCTGTTTTAGCTGGACGACGACTCAAGGTGCTTCTGCGATATTTGTTTTCAAAGTAAGTACCAAACATTGGATTAATAGTTTCTTTTTAAGTTATCGCTCACAAGGGAGATCGTGTCACATTATTCGGGGTGACTGGTCCAAACCTTGCTCCCTTTACAGTGCAAGTGGATTCTGGACCTACTGTCTCATACAGTGCGACCATGCCATCCACGACACAGTCTGATGCTACGCTAGGAAACCAAGTGTTATTCACGGCCGCAGGTTTATCTCAGGATGTCACCCACACACTCTCTATTGTAGCAGACCCTCAACCATCCCAGACATTTGTGATTGATTATGCAGTCGTTGACGCTGTTTCGAATTCTCAGAATGCCAGTTCTCCAAGCCACGTAAGTGCAGGTGGTTCAAGGTCAGAGTTTCATATTTTTGTTTTTGTCTATTAAACTTGGTGATAGCCTCAAGAAAGGTGCAATCGCAGGTATAGCAGTAGGTGCTGCAATAGTAGCAGTTCTAGTTGTCGCGGCCCTCTTGTTTCTTCTTCGGAGAAACAAGAAGAGAACTAAATCTGATCGATCTGCAGCTCTGGAGGGTGAAGAAATGCCATTCCCATTAGTTCGTTTTCCCCTTTTCTATCTTTCTCCTGTGCCAGAGCCTTGACATTCTTTCAGCCTTATACAACTTACCCCAAGAAGCTTCCTCAGCTCAGCTCCTCCTGCAAGTATTCCAGCAGGCTTACTCAACTCGTCTCATCCTGATAACCGCGAATTCGATGAGTTGCTTCCCCCAGATTACGACATGCTGTCGAATCCCGGGGGCACAAGCACTCAACCCTCAACAAGTAGGTCGAATATATCGACCGAAAAAACCCCTCGAATGCCCACCAATTCTTGACAATGATAAATATATCCATACTGCGTTACTCATGAACAGCATCTAACATTAGTACATTGTAGATAATATATCTGGTAGCCATCTTTACGATGCTGGGCAGAACGACTTTGCCTGTAGGCTACTATGGTGGACCGGACTGCCATGCTTTCAAAAATGGAAATTCCCGGTCGGCAACGGCTTCCGATCGGGTGTTGCCATCATTTGTCAGTTGGAAACGGAAACTCCAGGCCTTTAATGATTAAATGAACCTTTATATTTTGAACCTCCCCACACAAAGTTTTTCCAATTACATATAAAATTTCTGTATGAATTTCGTGTTTAAGAGTGATCGGGCACTCTCGTATCGACAACTAAACCAACCACAAAACAAACGCTCGTTGAGAGCGTCCGTCTGAGGAGGTAAGAAGTTCGACGAGGAGCAACTGAGAGTTTGTCATGTTGGATTCGCAGGGGGGAACTCGATCAGCAGAGTAAAAGACACCTAAGCAAATGCAATGGGGAGCATCGCTGCGTATGTACGATTTATATACTAATGTAAACTACACAATGGAACCTTGGAAACTATTGTGACTACGATAATCAGCGTTTTGCACGCATTGTAAGTAAGCTCCGCATTGTCTGTAATATTACCAAATTGAGATGCCTGCATCTCAACGTCCATGTTGAGTTTGCTCACTCAACACGTCACTCTCAGACCGTTCACTCGTTTGGAGGCCTCATTTGGCTTTCTGCGAGAAACGGTGTCCTTTCGCAGCTCCCAGTTCCTATAGATGACTCTTTCTCCTCTTTCTCCTCAACTAACCAGCATCTCCTAGTCAATCTTAGTCAATCCCTACCAATCTGACTCATCTCGTATACTCAATAGAAGCATGAGAGGATCGTAACGACCACAGAAGAGCTTGGAACTGCTGCATTTGCCACCGGTGAGGTCCTGTGAGACCTAATCACTTGACTGGCACCTTATTTTCCTACTGCAGAATCATCCGAAATGTCTCATTCTAGCGCTAAAACGCTGGGCGTTGGCACATCCCCTCCCTACTTGAAATATGAACCTCCTGGTTCATTCAGTCGGGAGTCTTCTTCCTGCTCGCTTGCAATAATCATAAAGTCGTCATGAACTCATTTCTCATATCTCGAATTGTCTTGTAAACGTCTCCAAGTCGTAAAGGACCACCAAAAGTTCAATGAGGTCACAATTCCTCAATCTTGAAGCCTTGCAATCGTCATAGAACTCCTACTCAACTTCTCCTCAACTAATCTGCTTGTTCTCCCGTTCTCTTCATCTGCTCATTACTATTGATATCATTTCCTCTTGTGTGCATATGTTGGAACTGAACTTCGAAGCTGTCATAAGGCACGAATTGTGAAACTAAGGTACCTAGGATGCCAATCTTTCGACTAACGATCGCAGGAACATCTCATCCCTCTGCAAGAGTCGACTAAACTTTCCCTCTTGTCATCTTGATGAGAGTTCGAATAAAACAACTATTCCCATGATTGGGAAACAACTCTCCCTCTGAGCATCGGTTTGCTTGTGAGGGCCCTAATTGAAAAATTTCGTGCCTTAATCATCTGTGCCGGGGATCAGGCGCAGAAGAGGACAATAGGGATTAGTCAGAGAGCAAGAATGGAGAGAGATTGTGGGTGAAACAAAGCAAGAGGAAGGCAGCCAAGCCATTTTACCAAAAATGGCAAATATGATGTCATTGCACAGTTCTCACTAGTCTCGGCCTTGTGCTTTTTGCATGAACACTAGCACCTTCCGAGACAATCCATTTTGTTTGAAACCTATATTATTTATTTACAAGTCAGTACAAGTCAAATATGTAGGTGTTTCAAGGAGGAACCGCAGGAAGTGGTTTAGTATAAAAGGACAGGTAGTTTACTACAATACAACAGGTTATTGCCTATGCAGAGTTGGTGTAAGAGAGGGAAGAGCACGAAGCTCAGTTCAGTTACGTCTACGTCTCTACAGTGCAACGATTGTACGCTACTGTATCTATTGGGGACTGCTCAGTGAGAGCTACCCCAGAACACTCCAAATTCACCCAATACCTCGCACCTCTCGGTTCAATGATATGCTCTCAAGGAGATATTCACATCATTTGAGCCTCCCGCAGTGGTACACAGATCAGCCTGGCAACTTTTGCTCGGAATGATGATCACACTGCCGACTTTTCGGCTTCGTAAAATCAATATATTGTAAGATATGGCTAAGCGGACTATTTCCCCATATTCTATAGACTATTTGTAAGGTATTGGTATAGTTGGTTAATCGAGGAAGTGCCCCTATGGAGTTGAGTAATTGGGACAAGGAGGAGCACTCGCGATTCGGATATAGGAGATAAGTAGGTCGTGCTTTGTTGTACCAGGGATGCTCAGCCTCAACTCCGGGCATAGTTCTAAAGCTACGAATAGCTATTTAGACTACAGTAGACTGCATATACCTATATACTACTACATATACCTATGTTAAGGCTAGGAAGAGGCGGTATTGCCTCAAGAACTGCGGAAAGTATTTGTTTACTATATAAAAACATAGTGTAGGTACTAGAGAATTAAGAATTTAGACTCTGCGCTTCGACAATCGATTCCTTAAGCCCTTAGACAAGTGTCTCACTCAGGAGAGTGGGCTGCCGTTCAGAACACACTCGCTTGCTTCACACTTTTTCTTACTCGTATCTTTACTAACTATATCTTATTTTGTAGTTACTTCACAGGTACACAATCCACAAAAGAGACATGCTACGACATACGGGCTTGGATGGATTCGAACTCAAAGGCGTGCTGTGGCAAATACAAGTATACTCTGATGATTTTCTTGACTCTTCGAAATCGTCCCTTGGGACTGAATATATGTGGTGTTTTCTTCAACTTGACGTATCGTGTAACTGGATGACTGTGAAATGAATGGATTTCGGCTTGGAAGATATGGCACAACGGGTGCGGAGTTGCAAATACATCATGTCTGTGTGGGTGTGACATGTAACTGAGAGTCAAAAGACATCTAGATAATCCGATGAAGCAAAGGTCAGGAAGTTCGCCTGTGCTGAGTTTTGTTCGAACAGTTTTGAATGAGTTTTGAATGTGTGAGAGAGGCTGAATCCCGATTTGGACAAATGAGTCCTGTTCGAAACTTGCTCTCAACTCCCATGACGATTTTGGTGTCCTTCCTTGTACCTCGTCACTTGCACTCGGACCTGACTTGACTTTTTTCGTTCGACTCGAGATACTTTCTCTCTGTTTTCGCACTCGAAATTCGGCTAGACTTTTTGTAAACTCGTTGGCCTATACTCAACATGCTGAGAACGCGAATTCCTGCCATCGCTCGGCTTCTCGACATGTCTGCTTGGAGTGGAACAGAATAGAAGGTGAATTAACGAAGGTGCGTGACCTCACAAATCGTCGATTTTTGCGCAATTGACCGCCGTTGAATAGGCTCCTGTTGGAATACCATCATCGAGCACTTTCAGTTCGTAAGGAAGTGACTCCTTCGACATTCTCCGATTTTCGCGTTGAATTAACGTCTTGTAGTCTCATGTCAATATGGAGGACGTTCAGGTGTGCTTGTTAGCATCTCTATGTCGCGGTTCGAATTGAGGGACGACTTTTCAACTCCGAAAAAGGTGAGTTCGATTCGAAATGTGTCATAACTCTTTTCCGAAGGCTGATATACGTCTAGGATCCGAATATGTCATTGTACGAGGTATTCTCTACCTCCCTAAACGTGTTTTGTGCAAATTAGCAAGACTAAGCGAAGTGCACACTCAGAGTCGCGCTGTTGGTCATTTCGGCTCCGAATTCCGAATCTCGAGGTAAGTCACTTTACAAGACGTAAAAATCGACTTCTGGAGACGTTTTCTTCGGGTAACGAAGCAAAGAAAATGCGAACTTTGTTAAGTCGCTCTGCCGTAAGTCACCTTCGCATTTTCCTGCCTTTTGTGAACTTCTGACCAAAAGATGTGTAGGGATGAGTCGAAGACGAATTTTATGATAACTGGGTGCTCATTGATAGATCACAGATGCCAAACAATGGGAATTTGGGGCATTCTGCGCTAAATCTAGCCTCTCCTCAGCGGAGGATGTATAAATTTCGTAGTATTCGTAGTATATTCTCTATTCGATTGCCTCGGTTCCCTTGCAATAAGCTTGAGACAAGCAATTACTTATGCGTGCCAGCGGCTAAAACAACATTAACCTCATTGAACGTTCAGACAAGTTATGGAAATTTTTGTTAAACTGTTGACCTCCCTGCCAAAGTCGGACACAGCCAACTCCCTTGCCATGAGCGTCGGCCTTTTGGCTAGCTGTACAAAAATGGACAACTGATAAAACTACAATTATGTTTGTAATATACTGCATGAGGAAGGTACCATCATTCATCAGCCGGTCGGCGGCGATGTCAAAAGCATGGCAGTCCGGTCCACCATAGGCTACTCCCCCTCTGAATATTGGGAGCCCTTCCCGTATCATGTTCCGTCAATAATTCACTTTTATCTACTCTATATGACCATATTTGACCCCACAAATGGTCTCCAGATAAGGACTTATAGCATTTGGGTAGATCCTGCATATTTCGGTTGCATATTTCACTATATTCTGAATATTTTAAAGAAGTTATTACATTAATAACTCGAACATGCACTATATGCATACTCTGACAATATGACAATAGGGCGTGTGATGTGCAAATGAAGTAAGTTAAAGAGGTCACCAAAGTGTGGTGTCGAAAACTCGCATCCAACAAGCATTTCACCGACTAGATTTAAGAAAAAGGGATACACGAAACGTGTCCCCCATGTGCTGTAACTTACAGAGCGCAATGGGCTTCTCGCCACGACGCATAGAGTTTGTTATTCATGTCTTTAGGTTTCTTGGACATATGATTGACTGATCAGACAGTCCTCTTTCTTCTCTGTCGAATATATATTACCAAACTGAGAGTATGAATATGAATAACTCTAATACACCAAAAAAAAGGATAGGCTGCTCTTAGGGAGAATAGAAGAGTAAGTCTAAGAGTACGAAATCAAGTGTGTTCTTTCAGTTGACAGAATTTCGTCTTGTGCGGCTTGAACTCTCATTCGGGTTGTTTGAGATGGAGAATGATGATCGTCGTGAACGGCCAGGATGATCATCGAAGACTTCTGAAATTGGTAGATGTTTCCCTGTAACTGTTAAATCGGCGTGAATACTTAGAGACGTGATTCAGAGGAAAGCGCCTACCCTGGACCGTTGGAACGTCTTGCAGGTATGGTGACTCCACAAAATCAATAATCTCGATTCCTTCCGGGGTTGCGATACTCATCCTACCCGCGAACGGACATATAGAATAATCCCCCACGCTAAATCGGAATGCACCATCAGAATCATAAAGAATGCCCCTTCCGAGCTCAGTGCCGCCATTTTCTTTGGGCGATGCACTTAGGTGAAAAGCCACTTGTGTGAAATTTGCAGAGGGTGTGTGTAGGAGGGCACTTTGGTCGATCGATATATCGGTCCTTCCAACAAATTCTGTATCGAATGGGAAAGGAGCAGCGTGCTGAGAATGTGATCGGTCATACTTCAGCGGGAAGGGGGCGAATACTGAGGAAGATGAATCTGCTCGGTATATCTCAAAACGTTCTTGTATCCAATTCTCTTCCCCAGTGTCGTGGATAAAAGAAAGCCCCTCGTAGTTGGACACCTTGTGTCCTCGGTTGGGAAAAGTTTTCCAATATACCGACGACCCATATAGTTCGTTCATTATACCAGTCTCTGCAGGAATGTGAAGAAGGGCTGTATTATTAATTTGCGCAAAAGGTTTCGGCGCGTACGAGCTTTTGGGGGGAATTTCTGGTCGAGCGTAAACAAATATCTCGTGATTTGCTTCGTCCAGCACAACAATGAAATCGCTGATCGTGAAAATCTGGAATGTAACGGGATGGGTTACTAATCCTTCAAATTACCTCCAATCTAAAACCGAGCACTTACGCATAAGTCAGTGAAAGTGTCTCCCGTGTCCGCCGCCCACCTTGCGCAAGTGTCTGTTAAAGGATTCCACAGGACGTAATACTTGCCCTCAAAGGAGTGTTGAAAACATGTGGTCATAAATGGTACAGTTGGAATAGCAGTCCAACCGCACCATTTTTGTGCCGAAAAAGGAAAACGATCAAGGCGCGAAAGAAGATCGAGCTGATATTCTCCAAGTTCAAGAGAGGGTGCTTGGAATCGAAAGGCAAGCCATTGGTTCACTCTGGGACTATGTAAGATGAAGTCATATATCACGTTAAAATGAGCGGACCCCGGTGAAGGCGCAATAATGCCAAGATACACCAAAAAGCTGGTGCTAGTCTCCAGGTACACAGTGATAGTGTTCCAGCTGTCCTCCTCGGGTATTTCTAGTTTAAACGAGGCTACAAGGGTAGGCTGAGGGCTCAGTAGATTCCAGACTCGAATTCCACCAGTGTCAATAGTGAAGAGAAATCGGCCATCTGAACTTTGCTCAACATTGAAGACAGAGTTAGTGAGCTTAATTGAGCGCACTATCTTGTGCGGGGGAGGTTTTCCATCCTTGGCATTTCGCAACACCTTTTGAAACCGAATCCATGCGGTTGCAAGAAGTTCGAAGGACGAACTTGTCCCTTCATTCTCCTGAAATGGAGGAACGGCGATGTTTAACTCACCGCAAGTTGACTTTAGCACCTCCAGCCACACAATCCGCGTGTGCGAGAGTTCATAGAACATTTTACAGCACTATATAACAGATAAACACTACTACCGTTTGAAGATCGAAAGGCTCACTTGACGCAGTCGGCTTATAGCTCTGGCACCGCACATTGAAAAGAGGTAAAGCAGCAGGTCATCGGGTAAACTGCTCATGGTTACTACCATGTTTAAATTGAACCTAGCTTCCTTAGAGATCCGACTCTGCTGCTTACCCTTTTTGCGAGAAGAATCCTGAGATTTTGTGTGACTTTCATTGAATCTCTTGTAAAGAAGGAATTGAACACGAACAAGGGAGTGTTTAGAGTTTTTCACCTGTAGATCCCTTTGCCTCTCGCCTCGAAGGGCGCGGATTGTAGCATTTAGAGCGTCTCCAACGGCAGGATCTCGAAGATATGCCCTTGTGTGGCTAAGGGCTGAATCATACCCAGCCTGAACATACGCTTGGAGACCGTGCTGAACGTTAAATCGGAAGTAAGTATCACCACGCCCCTCGGTGTACTGTCGCTTAGAGAATTCTTGAGATACAATTTCAGAGCCCTGGGCTAACGCCATTGCTGCGTTAGCTAAGGAATTTGAGCTGGCTGATTGGACCTCGCTATGGCCGGGATGGCCGGCTCCAAGACTAACGATACAGTCAACACGAGAGTTTGGGAATGCGGCCAGAACTTCGTGCATAGCAATATTAACCGGATTGTTGTGGTCAAGAGAAGCGGAAATCAGGTTCTGTCCGCTGAGAAGAACTTCGGGGAAAACATTGGGGCGAGCTGTGCATGCACGCATAGCGGCCCAAATGGGACAATTTAGCGTCTTGTTGTCACGAACCGGGTAGGTTCTGAGGACTATAGGGGCGCCAATGCTGAGAGATGCTTTGGTTAAGACAGCTCTAACAAAGAAGAGTCAGCATCTCGGTATTGTGGTAAGTTTTGGCATACACTTTGCAGCGTGGTTTGGTACTTTTGGGCTCTTGAAGTTTTTCCACATCTGGATCTTGTTCCCCGGTCTGATCGCACACAAGCTTCTTAAGCCGGACTTCCAGGATTTCTGCCTTGGCCGTGGGTTCGAGACTCGCACAGTTGTGATGGATAAAGGAATGGATTTCCTGATATGCTGCTTTCGCTTGACTGATCGACATACCCAGGCGGCCAAGCATTAGAGCAATCCAGCTAGAAGTTCGCATCAGGCATGAGCATAGACCGCAGCAGTCATTTATCTCACCCTCCATCGCCGCTACCGACAATGAGGTCGAAATGGTCGCATAGGAGAATGGATTCTTCAGCTGTATCGTTATCATATGCAATTCGGGACATCATTTCTTGCAGAACCTCAAGAGGTGATATGACACCAATGTTGGGGGAACCTTCGCCATCTGCACAATACTCAGTTGAAAACGCACGAATGCTAATGGAACGTGGGGCTCACCAACGACAAGAACACGAACACCTTGACCATCCATCTTTCCTGGAGGTGCAGCGTGTTCTAGACAGAGCGTTCACTTCTGGTGGTAGTGGAAGCCAAGAGACAACTGATGTCAGGTATTGTATTGCAGCGCCCATCAGCTTCCCCGCTTATTATTTAACCATGTGGCCGTCTAGCAACTGAGAAAACTATGATTATAGTATCGATAGACAAGTTAGAGCACAATTGAGATGCCTGACGGCGATACTAATATATGCCTTCCTTCTGTACTCATATGATGTTCTCAACCTCGGCATATAGTAAATAATATGCCCCGGGATCCTTTGGACAGTTGGACCTGCGCTGAATATATAATATCAAGCAGCTGCCTTAGTAAATACGCTAGGCAGAAGAATTTGTTTGCAGTCCACCCTCCCTCTGAGAGTGTTATCTCTTCACTTCACTCAATGGCACAAAGGATTGCCGGCAGTGACTTTTGCAGAAAGGTAAGCCTGATGCATTTTCTACGTAGAGCCCCATAGGAGTACCATGGTGTATACTCTGGTCAACACCCTTTGCTAGACTTGCAGATGTTATCAGGTTGCTTTGTGTGAATGACGGCAGTAATGTTAGTACAGGAGGAAGAAATTTGAGTTGCGTATTGATGCTGTCTACAAGAAGTTCAGTTTATGTGAGAAGAAACGGCTGAGGAAAATGCGAATGCGTGCTCCTACAGTGGCTGAGTGATGCAGAGAATTCCTCTCGAGGACGATTCCACGACGATGTTCAAGTGGTCGGAAGTGTCGATTGGTTGTTCAGAGCCATGAAGCCCAATGGCTGATAGATAGTTGCCCCAGGCACCAACAAGTTGGGTTCTTGGCGCAAATCGGGCGTGTGACGGGGCTGAGAGAGAGGGAGAGAGATTAAAAGCTGTGTCGATACGGTTACAGGAGGAAGTTTTGGATTTGGCGTGAAAACCTGCCGAAGAAGTGCGAATACCGCTGAAGTAAGCAGGACTGGGAGATACAGGATGAAGTGAGAAGAAGAAATTCTTCATGGAAAAGGTGGCGCTGGGGTTGGTTCGGCACCTTCGGCTCGTTCGTTCATTATGCGACGCACGCTCAACGTTCGAGTAGGCAGAATTGTTTCTATTGTATGTGACAATCCGTATCGCGTAAGAACAATTTTGGACAAAATTCAAACAGGCTATGCACCTGGAAACAGGAAATTGACTCTGCTTTTCACAGCTCGTTCAAAATCGCGACGAGATATTCGAGGTATCAAACCTCTTGAATTCTGGATCCCTGAGTGTTTGAATTCCTGGAGTGCCACCGATTGACAACCAAAAAAACAGTCGAGTTTGTTTACGGCGATGTATGTTCAACATGGTCAGTTAGGATGGGGATAGACTAGATGAGGGGAGGCAGAGGAGATAACCGTTACGAGCTGATTATGGACTTAAGTAGCACGCGTCGTCGTGGTTTGATCGAGAAGATCTTGCTATAGAGGGCTCGGCGTTAGAGATTGCCATAACTCCAGGCATGTTGGCTGAGGTTAAACTTGGTTGAAAGTGCCGGGTGCAGTTTCTTGCTCCCAACTTTCACCATCTTTCAGGTTTACAACACCGTTAAACACAAGGTGCCAATCATATGAAACGCCTAGAAGGGTAGTCGAAGTTTCCAAAATTGCTCTACACAGCTTTCCGTCTCCCACACTTAACTCTTTGGCACCCTTCCATTCAAGTTGGACCGCCTCTCTGCTCAAACCACCATGCCTACTCCAAGACCTGGAACTGTACAACAAGACATCGAATCCTTACCAGTTGGCCGACCAAAACGCGTAGGTTCACTCGCTCTCTTATAACTTTTTTTTTTACACCTCTCACTCTTGTTTTACTATTGCCCAGACTTTTCACTTGCTTCCTCATTTGTTTTGGGCAGTCGCAACCATTGTATACAGCGTTGCTTCAAGCGCTCTCGGCCGTTATATGCTCGACCACTATGCTATCTGGAACTTGCCAATACCTCAAAACAGCCACGGCGAACTCATTGCCTCTGCCATAGCTGGTTGTTTCATCAGTCCAGGCTTGGAACTCTTCAACTTTGTAGACAAAAAATTAGTGCTCTACAGATGGTACCCAGACTGCTCAACTTTTTGGGCGCTCATTTCTGTTATGGTTGTTGTGATTTGCATAGCTTGCGTTGCTGTTGTAGTCGGGGCCGTTATCGTTCAGGCTTTCGACAACTTGTCGTATGTGACGCCGCAGATAATGCTGGCCGTTTATGCTTTTGGAAGCGTTATTCTCCTTCCGTCCGTCACTGGGGCAGTATTATTATCCGTAGTTCTTTATGCAGCATGGGGTGCTTGACAGTTTTCGGTCAAAAAAGACAAGCCTGGTGCTTCCGTTCTTTCATTTCTACCAGCTCTGTAATGGAGGACGCCAGTGACGGGATCACTGTAACCGGGGACTCGAGGCTGTGGTGCTTTTGTGCAATTGACGACAAACTCAACCAGATATGTTCGTCTTTTCATGTCTGAAAACTCTGCGACGTTTCATTTGAGCCTGACATTCTTAACAGAAACACCGGCCAGTTCCCCATTATTGTTGTTCTCTCGCCGACGCAAGATCTTTTATTCTCAAACGATTGAATGATTTTCCCGACATGGAAAGACAATCCTCCACGGTTACAACGGGCAAGTGCCAGCCATCTTCACTGAAACTCCACGCACTAATCAAGGTAAATAGCAAAAATCAATTCAATATACAACATTCCATTTCCTTATTATGCATTTGTAGGCGGAGTTTCGATAGAGGATTCTTCTAACGTGCATAGTGGCAAGCGAGTGCGATGGATAAAGTCCTAAGGAAGACAGGAAAGGTCGGTCTCTCCATTGAGCTGCACTTTATTGAGATGTTTTCAGGTGATCGGCAAAGTGGCACACAAGAAGGGCGAGCTGAAAGAAGCAGGTAGCAGGGCAGCTGTCATGGGTAAACTGTAACCACCCACATTTGAGGGCGAGCATCATGAAACCTTGAATAATGTATCAGGAGCATTGTCTGTATGTATCATAATCCGACTGATCGTGAATAGCAACGGTCTTCTCTCTCGGCCCTTTCTAGACTCCTGCCATTTTTTTAAGTGAAGAAAACTCCTTCTGTCCCGCTGCCCTGCATAATGCGTAGAATTGCGATGAATGATTCTGCAGCAAAATAGCAGGCCTAAAATGATGTCATGAGCATCAAACGATATCTTGCATCGTCAAAATATTTTACTTGTCAAATTCAACAATGCGACCTTGATCTAGCAGCATAACTCTATCATAATCAATGATAGTGCGAAGGCGGTGGGCAATCGTCAAGATGGTGGAATTCCTGAATTCTCGGCGGATAGTCTGGGAGATTAACTCGTCTGTAGCATAATCCACACTACGGGAGAGGCTATGAAACGGCGTCCAGAACGTTATAAGGTGTACGTACCTAGCGGTTGCCTCGTCCATAATTAAAATCTTGCTCCTGCGTAGAACGGCGCGGGCCATACAAATAAGCTGTTTTTCGCCTGTGCTGAAATTCTCTCCGCCTTCACTAACGCTCGAGTTGAGGTTGCGGAAGACATTTACGTTTGCTTCATCTTCTGGGACCGATGAGGAGGGAATCAACTGAACTCGGCGCAAGGATTCAAAGAGCGTTGCATCATCGTATTCCCCGAAAACATCCAATGTGGAACGAAGGGATCCACTTAGAATATGGGGGTCCTCTGTAAGGGTATGAGAAAAGAATGAGGGAGAAGCTGGAGAGGGCTGACGGGGAATAATAGTCAGACGACTACGAAGGTCTGTGAGTCCAATGTGTGCAATATCTATGCCATCCACAGTAATTTTCCCTTCGGTTGGATGGACGAAGCGAAGCAAAGACAATGCAAGCGTACTCTTGCCTGAACTGCATCACGACATCAGACATTGGGCGAACAAACAGAACTCGCTCCTACCCTGTTCTCCCCAGGATGCCGACCTTTTCACCAGGCATGATTTCGAAAGACAGATTGTGCAGAACATTGGGTAGGTCGGGCTACCTGAGTTTAGCATGTGGCAATCAGGGACAAGGCCCAGACTAGTATACCCACCGCATATCGAATCGACATACTCTCACACTTAATGCGGCCTTGCTCTGGCCAGGCCGGTTCAGGACGAGGAGTGATATACTCAGCGCCCTCTGAGGGCAGCTCTGAGTACTCCTTCACACGTTCCAGCGCAACCTGTCTGCGAATTAGAATGAAGTTTGGTCACATTGAACGCCAATTCTCACCAAACTTTGCTCCATTTGAACGAAGACACGGACCTGAGTGAAAACTAAATATCCAAGTTGCGCTCAATAGCTCAAAACACTTACAAGCCAAGAGGAATGGTGAATGAGTGTGGATGCAAAGGTTAAGATGAAGCCAGCAAAACCAGCATCAATGCTCTTGGGACTTACACACAGTGCAGCCGCAAAGGTAAGCACCAAGGTAGACAAGAGGAAATAACGCATCATAAGCCAGAGATTCAAGACTGCAATCCAGAATTGAGGTGACATGTTCGTGTTAATCTGGGTCATCATGTCTTTCATGAACTTTGTAGAAGCGCCAAAAGCTCGAATGACGGAAACGCCAGCAATAGTTTCGCTGTACATCGAGTAGAGTGGAGATTGTGAGACGGAATCTTAAGTAGTGTGAGAAATGAAATGAGTAGACTGAGTTTGACGAGATTTACCGAGACGACGCAGGTCTCTTGCAGCGGTAGCGTAAGCCTATAAAAGGATCAACTTAGAACGAATTCGAAGCGTAGCTTGAAGATCGTGCCTTTCCCACTAAATGAAAATGGTAAGTCATTGTTCGCACAAGTCCGGATGGGGCAACGCACTAAGGAAGTAAATGCAACCGAGGAGACTAATTGGGATCAAAAAGATCGGGCCGGCAACAACCGACACAGTGATTATTCTATTTGAGCGTCAAACGGTATATCCATGATAGGTGTGGACAACGACACATACGCAACCGAGACTTGTAACGCAATGATAAGAGTCTGGCTCATCGTTTCAGCCAATGCATTATCAATACCTAGAAGAGAGTGGATAATGTCGTTCAAATTGGAGAAATAAAATATGTACCTTCAAAGTCTTTCCCGAATCTATTAAGAATTCGGCCGCGAGATGTGGTATCGTGGAAGCGAACTTGAGCAAAAAGAATAGCCTCGAGTAACTCTAGATCATAAGTGAGTGACCGTATGTGAGATGTGACTGAGAGGCTTGAACTTTTGTAGAGCGTCTTTGAAGCGTGGATAGATCCCGAGACTATAAGTTAGCATAGGAGCGAGTGTCTAGGCCAGCAAATATGACCTGTACTCACAGAGGATAAAGAAACGCAGACACTCGATTGCCACAGCTGCCAACTCTGAGCCTGAAAATCAACTATTAGGATATTAACCCACCTCCAATACTAATAGCAGCATATCTCCAAACGTAGAAGCTTGTGCTATGCGATTCTTCACCACGGAGGGAGAGATCGGACCAGTACCTAAGCCAGGAATTGACGGCCTTGTAGACTAATAAGCATCATTCAAAGTGTCGGCTATCTGACTTACTACAGGGCCAAGGGCAGCAAGCCCGTACATCACAGCGAACAATGTCCAATAAAAGACACCACCCAAAGACGTGAGATACAGCTTGTAAACGGCTCGTGCGATCCGCCCAATGGCACGTTCTTCGTCTGAACTAAACTTGCGAGGAGCTCTTTTCTCCTTCTCTTTGCCTGTGTCTTTCTCAACAGTATCAGCTAGCTGCTCTATCTCACCTGTGGCAGCAGCAGCTTCCTCTTGTTCTTGTGCTGCTTCTTGCTCGTGTTCCCCGAGTTGCTCGTCATGAGCCTTGACAAGACTTTTCATGACCGGTGAGTTAATGAAGCTTTTGCCGTCACCAATGAAATTGGCCCCTCCATTTTCAAGGGCTAAAACGAAAGTAGCACCTGGGGCACAAAGCTGGACGTGATGGGAGACCAGGACGACAGTCCGACCGGCCATCAGCCTGCCTTTAAGACATTTCTTGAAGAGATGGTCAGCGGTATGAGCATCTACGGCGCTCAGAACATCATCCAAGAGTACTAGACAAAGATGAGAGGAGAGAATCTTTCAAAAGAAATTGTCATACTGTAAAACGTCAACCAAAGTCTTGAGATTGGAATACGTGACTTACCAGATCGAGGCACGGGAATATACAGCTCTTGCAAGAGAAACTGTATTCGAAGTGAGTGAAGCGGTTCCCCGAAACTAGATGATTTCTCACTCCGGGCTTTTTGACCACCACTCAGATTGATCTACCATGGGAAATTATCAAAAGGCTGATGACAGGGAATAAAATGGACTCGCGCCGCGTTCCCCAATTTCTGTCAGATCACCATCTTCTAAAATGTCCAAATCTGGAAGCAGCGCACAAGCTTCAAGAGTTTGCTGATATCGAAGCTCATCCAGAGGAAGCTCAAATAAGATATTGTTTCGGATAGTAGCATTCTGGAGCCAAGCAGTCTATCGAGTGGGAATCAACGGTGGAAACATCAAAGCAATTTGAAGAAAATGACTTGAGGAACGAAAGCACAAAGACCTTCTGAGATCCAATTTTCTCCCTCACTCAATGTTTTCGATACCGCTGCCAGAGCATCTGGCGTAGAACGGGGACATATGAGTTGGCCAGACAGAACATCAGCCTCGCCAAGCAGAGCTGAACCAAAGTGTTGCTATGTTTCTCGTTAAGGGTAGTCAAATGCAATACCTTGTAGAAGTAAAGTTTTTCCAGATCCCAACCTGCCACAAATCAATGATAAACCGCCAGCAGGAAAGGAAAAGCTGAGGTCTCGAAGAGTAAAAACGGATCGTGTGGTCTGACTTGGATCGCTGTCATCATTTCTAGCCCAAGTGATAGAGCAGGATTGAAGCGAAATAGCTTTTGCTGAACTGGTCGTGAGGGAGGTGACGTCCTCAGAACCAAGATACCTGTCCAACCTCTTCAGAGACACTGCGCATTCGAGGACTTTCACGACAACATCAGGGAGGGCATTTATAGCTACTTTCATCTCAGCAAAGACTAGGAAGACAGCCATTGAGCAAAGAGTGGCCGAGAAATTAGAAGAGCGTACCCAAGACTGCGGGAAAACTGAAGACAGGTCAGTCAGGTTAACAAAGAAATATCGATAACTGATGAAATTCTTACGCGACAGATGGTGTAAGTGGCATGCTTCTGACGAGAGTAAAATGTGCAAAACACGCCACCGCGACAAGGACTGGCGAAACTTCCCTTAGGAAAAGATTAAAGAAAGTAGCGACAACACTGCAACCTTGTCACAAACCAGATGAATCTAAAAGAGGTCTAGGGACCAATGAGATAATCACCATCATCAGCAGCGAGTGTTCTTGCCTTAATTAAGAACGTGCGGAGTTGGTACTTCAATTCCGTCTTTCGGACATCCAGGATTTTATCTTCAAAGGTTCTTTCCTGACGACCGCTCAATAACTACAAACAAGAAGGAGTAGACGGAAACACTTACCCACGCCATAAACTTTAACATGCGAATTGAGCCAAGAACCTCATTCATGAGGGATACTCTGGTATCCCGAACCTTCATCAGGTGTTTCTGGGTTTCTTGTAATACTCAGTAAATGGGACATCAAGGTTCTAGGTAAATGACGAACCGAGCCCAAGCTGTCCAGCTTTGCGGTTTATGGGCATGAAAGCGATCATAACGGCAAAGCCGACGACCGCAGAAGAACCCATAAGCTTGATCAAAAACCACATTCCAAAGGCCTAAGGGGCAACATTGTCAGCGTATATCTAAAGGTACAAAGAGGTTCAACAAACGAGTTCGACAGGCAGGCACACGAAAAGGAATAATTGCATTGGAAGTTGGCTGACGTGGTTGGTGTCCGTTGTGAACAAATTAAAAATCTGCCCTTTACTTGCAGAATCACGATCACCGCTGTCCCTCTTTTCCTCCTTATCTTTTGCTCCATTGGCTGTAAGATTTGGTTCCTTTTCTTCAGCAGCAACCGCAGCAATGTGCTTGCGAGTCAGAGTTTTCTTGTAAAGGAGAAGGTTAACTTGGCTCTTGAGCCGCAAGTTGAAATAGACCAAGATAATCGCCCAGACTTGACCGTTAGCTAAAAGAAATGGATCAGCGCTTGGGAGAAGTTCAAAAAGGAGCAAATATACCCAAAACCAGAGCCAAAGTACTGAGACAAACTGCCAGGACGGCAACCCAACCCCATTGGATGTTTTTGCGATTTGGATCCTCTTCAATGAATTTGATGAGTCTCTGCATAGCTATTGGGGGCAAGTAGTTTGCAACAGCAACAACAGCAGCTATAAGGACATCAACAAACAACCACCATTTGTTGGCCGAAATGAGAACACGAAGGGTATTCCACCCAGAGCCTTTCTTCGTGAATGTCGCAGCGTACCCACGGCGACGAATAACCTTGGTGAGAAGGTCAAAATTAACAGAGGAACGAACAGATCCAGGAATAATGGGGAGGTCGCCAATTTCGACTGATGCTGCGGAGGATGCGAGGGTAGCAACTTTGCCTGCAAAGGAGAAAAGACTGAGGTCAAGAACCGAACCCCATTGTACACCAGCTACATTAACAGGATCCTTATTTGTAGCTGAGTGGACAGTTTTGTCGTCGAAGAACTGCTCCGCAGATAGATGCAATGGTGGGCCACGAGGTAGAGTGAGTGCAACTGCAGTCGCGAGTATGTAGATGGTGAAGCTAGCGAGACGAAGGTGCTCCAAAGTGGATACATTGGAATATGATTGTTTACCTTCTGATGGAAGGGCTTGGAGAATGATTAGAGTGACGGCGGCGGTTGAGAGAAGACCTGTGAGATGAAATGTGAGCGACGACGTTAAACTTCCACTTCCTTCTTTAAGTAGTCGGCTCGCCAAAGCCGCAATATATAAGTCAAACGTGACTCGTAGCACATTGGATACGAGATCAAGGATATCCGTTGTCTGAGGAGTCACAGCGAACGCGATTGCATCGAGGGTGAGGCCAGAGGCAGAGAGTCCAGCGACAAATATTCTTTTAGTCCGAATCTGTAACCCTTTTGAGAAAATTTCCCAGTATTTGGAGAAGAACTGGCCTTTGACCAGGCCCTATCGGCGTCTACCGGATTTCCCTCGACTATATCCTCCGATTTCACAATGTCAAACGCGTCTGTAGGTTCAGAATGTTCGGGAAGACGAATTTGACCGGCAGCTACGCGTTGAAAGTACACCCACAAGAAGTGGAGAGCGCTTAGTAATGCGCAAAAGACAAGACTAGAGGTCACTGCGAGGTCCGCTCCACGACGCGATGGCGTGTTTGATAGAGATAGCGAGTATTGGGAAGCTCTAGGCACCCAAAGGTCTACCCCACGCAAAGACATTGTCTGAATGAGTGATTAACGCAGAAAGTCCGGGGCCGGCATGGTGGAAACGATGAGGTATATAAACGACTGATGGCCAATCCCTTCAGCGGCAACTTTGGGCCGAGATAACGGTCCCTTTTAGGCAAGCTTACAAAGTTGGTATATCATGGGGTCTAAATCTTTTGTTGAGTCACTGCGGAAGAGCTGGATTATCCGCAAGTGGCTGCGGCGCCCATTCTGCCACATGGATGAAGGAAAGCTGGATAAAGGAAATAATTTTTTTCCAATGCTCGTCAACCGACCCTGGTGTGACCGGAAGTACATGTAAGCCATAAGAAACAGGCAGGAGAACATCTCCATTGTTACTTGAAGACATCTTCTTCTTATGTATAGTACACCACTGTCGACCGATAGTAGGGCAATTTGGCAATCATTTTTGGGCGCTAAGTTGCACGCTTTCTGAGAAATCGGTTTGTTACGTCTTAAATTCTTAAAAGAACTTAAACAAATAAATCGGAGATATACTTGTGCATCTATTCGTCTTTATCATCAAATCTGGGAGTGGTGGGAGGTGACTGTCCAGCCTTATACAACAACCCCAAAAAGCTTTCTCGGTTCATCTTATCCTACACAGTCATGAGTATTTTCCATCCCCTCGCTGAGAATAGTGATGTCTTTCCCTTTCGCAGCGCTCTGCTCAATCCGGTGCTAATCACCCCATCGAGTTTATCATGTCCTTTCTAGTGGAGCACCTATCGCTCTCACCGAATCTAATAAGCTTCGCCGTCTCGCAACGTGTCAAGTTGTGTGATGCAAATTCGCATAAAAGAAACTATAGAGGATGCATCGCGAATCCGAGGTACCATGTTTATACCTTGTCAATTAACACTGAAAGAAAAGAAACAAGACGATCTTCAAACAACACGGATCCGGCATTCAAACTTTTGGCCCCCTAGCCGCTAGTGATGAACCCTTGCTGCAGTGCCATGCGTATATTGACGCCTTTCGCATTTTGTCTTGCGCTCTCACCACCTGGATAGCAGCAGGGAATTCTCCCACTAACTTGGGATTCTCTTCCTCTTACGACTCATGCAGAAATGGCGTCAGCTTTGACGACAAAAGTTGATGCGACCAGTGCAGTGCTTCAATACAATGGGACATGGCATCGTGGAGGAGATAATCACACATCTAGCTAGTAAGTAAACCAATGCATAATCTTTTAGGTCAATTATTTTACACTCGCATGCGTCGAAAGTGACGACAGCACGTTTTTATATGCCGACGTAAACTCGTCTTTCGTGTCATTCGAGTTCTATGGATTTCAAGTTGACATCATGGGGGCATACAGGTACGTGTCCAATAATCGAGTGAATTGGATGAATCAGTTTGTTTGACTTATCCCATAGAACTAATGATGGCCGGTACAAGTACGTTCAAGGCTCTCATTTCACGATGTTTGACAGCTAAACGATAAAAGCGCCTACTTTGACCAAGTACTAGTGAGCACTAACAGAATAGATGCAAATACTGTTCCAGCCAGTGACGACGACCAAACCATTTACAAAACATCGCTCTTCCATTGGCAAGGGACGGAAGGTCACCACACGGTATCTCTTGAGGACTTTCCGCTCGCAGGTCAAGTCAATCCTCATACCAATCAGGCACTAATGAATATGGATGTGGATTACGTGGGTAGTTGAGCATCAAGGAGGCGTATTTCCCTTCACTGACACCAAGTTTTATAGGTTCAGTGGTTTTCGACTGTTTCCCATCTCGAAAGTGCCGCTATTGATAATCCAAACCTATCTTTCTTTCAGTATGTTGGTGATTCCTGGAAGGAATCTACTTCTCTCCCGGGATTCCCTGCCTTTGCAAATGGTGCGACTGGTCAGTGAGTACACTTTCCTGATGTTACCGAAGAAAAATTCATCGAGTGTTCTTAGTTGGACTACCTCGCAGGGTGCCTTGGCTACCTTTACTTTTCAAGTGAGTGTTAAGTTTTGGATTTATATTTCCTCCTTCTCATTTATCATGCACCAGGGAGATCGCGTCACGTTGTTCGGTGTCACTGGGCCAAATCTCGCGCCTTTCTCAGTGCAAGTGGACTCTGGCGATACTGTCTCGTATAGTGCCACGACACCATCAACGTCCCAAGCCAGTGATACACTAGGGAACCAAGTGCTATTTACCACTGCCGGATTATCCCAGGATGCCTCTCATACACTCACAATTATAGTAAACCCTCAACCATCCCAGACATTTGTGATTGATTATGCCATCGTTGATGCTGCTGCGAACTCTCAAAGTGCCAGTTCTCCCAGCCAAGTGGTTGTGAGTAGCCAGAGGTAAGGGACCAGTTGCTTTGCCTTTCTATATTGTGACCTTCTTGAACAGTAGCCTTACGAAAGGCGCGATTGCTGGCATTGCTACAGGTGCCGCCGTCTTCACTCTTCTTCTCATAGCAGTGTTCGCATTCATGCTCCGGCGGAACACGTACAAACCAAAATCCTACCAATCTCGAGCTCTGGAAAGTGAGGGATTGTCATATCCATTGGTACGTGTTTCAGTGCTCTCCAATTCCCCCAGGTCTCAGCGTTGATGTCTATTCAGCCGAGTGTCATGGTGCCAAGTCCCATTCCCAACTCTGCCCACCCTGGTAATCGGACAATGCAAAATGTGCGCCCTCCGGATTATGACACCTTGTCTACTGTTGGTGGTCCCAGCACCCGCCCGCAAATGACTGGACTGAGGATGCCTACCGAGAAAAACGAACGAATGGTCACTCATACATTATGATTCTGATTTTCTCTACTCACATACTGATTATTGACGCGTGCTCGTGGTACATGTTACTTCTTGGACTGGTTGAGAACCTGACAGGATGGAGAAGCGCGTAGTGGGCGCTGTCCTTCAAAGTGCCGCAGCTCCGTGTTCTGTAGAAAATACCATTGGCCTAAAATGCATATATATATGGCATGGTTGCTTTCATAGTTTAGGAACATAAGAAATGGGAAATCGGTCTTGGAAGTCCAACTCATATTTTCTTGAATTTAAGTCGAGTTTCAAAACCAACGGCAGCATATGATGGATCAATCAAGAAAATTGATGTCCTGACGACTCTCTTTAACACGGCCACAACGACGTGGACTCTTATGGCATCCACAACAAATTCTAACAAATGTGTCTGCAAGTTATTAACCTGCAACAATTGAACGACGGCATTTCGCAACGGACCACGTGCTCTCATTGCCCAGTGACCGGGGCTCTATTTGGATGTTCACCTGCTTCTGCCGGCTTTCGAATACCGTTCCTCGAGATCATCTATCCCTGGCATTGGCGTGTGACACTGCATATAAAACATCGGGTGGCTCATACCTGAGGGATTTCCCCTTCATTCCCTTCGACGCCCGCAATGGCGTCTCCCGACGCGGGACCGTCCTCACCAGGACCTTCAACACCGCGATCTGCTGAACCCTTAATGCAGCCCCGTCCGACATCTGACCCTCGAAGACTACAGAAGTCGCCTTCGCAAAGGAGATCACGAGTTACTTTCCAACCATCCCAGTCGCCACTCTCTGTGGGCTCGACTTCATTCAAACCATCCTCAGACTTGGAAAATGAGGTGAGTTTGGTTTTTGTATTTTGTGGAAGACAGCTTTCTAATTCACGTCGCAACACGTAGTTTGCTGTTCGGCAATCTCAACTGTGGCTCGGGCCAGTTTGGGAGGAAGAAGACGATGAATTTGATAAGAAATACCAATGGCACAAGAACGTATACAGTCGTGGCCACCCTTTCACCTGGCGAGGACTATCTACGATCGGGTGTTTGACCATTTTGATTCTAAGCCTACTTGCACTCTTGTGTGTATTCTCTCCATCTTCAATTCCTTGGAAGAGTTCTCAAATAACTCTCCTAATATAGTGTAGGATATCCAGTTCTTAGCTTTGTATACTTGTGGCCAAAGTATCACAGCCCCGGATATGGTATCGGCGGTGTCAATGCGAGCGGCCAGGTACGCCCTTCCTCACCCTTCAAACTTCTTCCTCTCAGCACCTGACTTTCTCCTCGTAGATTCCTGACATCCTTGGCCTGCATGGCCTCATAGATCCTACAACGCCTAAATCCGCGCGGTACAAACGAGTCACGGACATTCAAGGCCGAACTTCAACAATGACTCTGGTCTTCAGCGACGAATTCACCACTCCTGGACGGACATTCTTCCCTGGCGATGATCCATTCTTCGAAGCCGTTGATCTCCATTATTGGGCTACAGGCAACGCAGAGTGGTATGATCCACGAGCTATCACGACCAAGGATGGCGCGTTAGAAATTACCCTCAACAAGACGAAGGTCAGGGATAAGGACTACATGGGCGGGATGCTCACAAGCTGGAACAAGTTTTGCTTTACGGGTGGAAGAGTAGAAGCGAGTGTACAGTTACCTGGGATGAATAATGTTGCTGGGCGTAAGTATTCTTCTCCATTTGTAAATAAATCTTGACCTAATATCTCTGCTATAGTGTGGCCGGCCATATGGACGATGTATGTTGTTTTATTTGAGTGTTAAAATTAGTTTATTAAACAGAAAGGTTCAAGGGGTAACTTAGGACGAGCTGGGTACGGCGCAACAACAGACGGTCTAGTAAGCCATTCCTTTCAATTTACACACGACCTTCTAAACCATGACTTTCAGTGGCCCTACAGCTATGATGCTTGGTAAGTCTCACAAGTCAAATTGTAAGATCACATCCCAATCATTTGTGCATATTATAGCGACTATGGTGCAGCACCAAACCAGACTATTGACGGCCAACCTCAGGCAGCAGTCATGAGCGGCGATGCTTCCAACTTTGGCCATCTGTCATGGCAACCCGGTCAAAAACTTTCTCGATGTGTTTGTCCCGGAGAAGCTCATCCTGGGCCGAAACACAAAGATGGAACTTTTGTTGGGAGAGCTGCCCCAGAAATTGATTTATTTGAGGCACAGGTACAAAAATTTTATTACAGGCGGAGCTGCTGCTGATTTGATGGTTTGGCTTAGATTGAAGCTGATGGAGGGAAAGTCTCTCAGTCTGCTCAATGGGCTGTACGGTCTCCATTTCATTGTATTCTTTTTTTTCCTTCTTACTCAGAAACGAGGTTTTTTTAGCCCTTCAACATGGCATACCAATGGCACAATACTAGTGACACGTTCACAATCAACGACCCGACTATATCCCACTCTAATCCATTCCTCGGCTTAGTGCTTCAGCAAGCTACATCCGTCGTTACCAAAACAAATCAGAACTGTTACGATCAAAGTGGTACTGGATGCTACAGTGTTTATGGGATGGAATATAAGCCTGGGTTTGATGATGCTGTGAGTTTTCACTCGAAAACATCTGCCGTAATCTTACATATTGGAATAGTATATTCGTTGGATTACGAATGACAAAGATGCGTGGATGATGAAAGCTGCTGGTGTCGGTGCAGATATTTATACTGGCATTTCGGACAGACCAATTTCGCAGGAACCAATGGTACAATATCTTCTCCTCTTCTTGTGTGTGATGGTTGCCTAATCATCTCATTAGTATATTATTATGAATCTGGGCATTTCACAAGGATTCGGATACGTAGACTTTGATCATCTCAAATTCCGTAAGTCTTCACCTTTTCTTACCCGCCTCCGAAGTCTCAATATAGTGCCCTTTTAGCGACGAAAATGAAAGTTGATTGGATACGAGTGTATCAATATGAGAAGGATATGAATATTGGGTGTGACCCGGAAGGGTTTCCCACCGCGAAATATATTGAACGGTTTGTTTATTTCCTTTTGTTTATTTCGTATGGTAAAATCTTACATGCGATAAAGCTTTCCAAAGGCGTATAATGACCCAAACGTGACGACTTGGAAGGATTTAGGAGAGCCTTGGCCAAAGAATAGCATTACTGGGACGTGTTAATTGTAGGGGATGTAACAACATCGGAGGTCTGAAACCTTGAGGTTGTGTGCTATCTATCCTTGCCTAAACAAGATGCCAATGAAGGCCCGTGCAGATTTATAAGCCGTAAAGGTTAAACATCTTCATCCGGATATCCGAATTCTCTCCTCTTAAGTGACCCTAGTCCATCGAGTAGTCTCACGGTTGTCTTGAGACCTGCCTTCCTCAGATTGTCCTCTGTGGGTTCCGCAACTGGGACATCTACTCCTGAAATCCATAGAAGTTGAAGCATTCCAAGAGCATCCAGCGATGAAGGTTCTGCTGGAGTCGTTCGAATGAACCAAAATGCAATACCAAGCATCACGAATGCCGCAACCAGCGCGGAGTACACCTGGAAGGAGTGAAGGCTTAGTTGAGCGCAAGAGCAGTTAATGTATCAATTGAATACCGGAAAAGGGCGAAGCTAGCATAGGATGTTCAGGGGGAGTCATGTTCCAAAAAAGCATTACTCACACTCAATTGTGAAACGACTGGCCCACTAAAATTGATGTCAACGGGTAGTAGGCGGTCCGGGTCCACTCCATCGATAATTTCGTCTGCTTTCTGACCTATAACAATTTTAACAGGCTGTGTAAGGCGGAGGAAAGTAAACGTACGAGTGTACAAATACATTGCCACATAATTTTCCAAAGCACCTTCGAAAGCACTACGTGTGACCATTGGGAAGCCTGCGGTTTTGGGATCTGAAAGGCTAATGTTATACCCATTGTGGTCCTGGAACATATGCAAACTCTGATACATGAATCTGGTACAGGGGAGTTGAACTATAGGGTATCAGATGAGGAATAGGGAAGAAGAGCCATACGTCTCGAATATAGAAGGTGAATGGTGAAAAACGGTAGTGCCTCCCTTAGAGTTCTCAATCAAATTCGCTTCGTTACAAGCGAAAGACCAAGACATCGTGGCATGAGTGTCACCAGGTGGTCCAGGTCTAAGGTGTCCAAAATCAAATGCAGGAGAAGATGTGAGGGTATATACCCCAGTTCCATCTGTGAGCGTATTGTTTGACCTACAAGTAACACTATTTTGAGATGCGACGGGGATGGTCAGTGGGAATATGTGGGCGTACCAAGGGCGTCTGGCAACGCTAGGATCAGGAAATGATATGTCGGACGGAGTAGTAGCAAAGGTTCTCTTTTCAGCGTCGACGGAGGTATTATAAGGGCTTACTCGAATACTACAAGCAAGTACCTGAGCACTAGAAAGCTCGGAAGTCCAGGTACCGAGTCCACCTAGGGTTGGTTGAGCGGTGACAGAGACGCCATTCTCACATGTAAACACGCTATCCGAGGACTGGGCTTGCTCCTTCACTTTGACTGCATAGAGGTGAGTAGATGTAATCATATTTAGCAGCTAAATTACCTAGGAGGTCTCCCTTCTTTACCTGAGAAGCACCTTCGGACGCTCGAGAGAACGCGAAGCCACGAATGGGCAATTGTCCTGCTGCTTGATTATTACCATCCTCGTCTCCATCAATGACATTGATGAATGTGAGCACCGGGAGAAAAATGGTTTTATGTAGAAGGCTAGAATTCGATGAGTTCGAAGAACTGAATACACTGTTGTTGATTGGAATAGAAAATGGAGCAGCCGCTATGCCAGAGATGTTTAGTATTTGATGTGTTCGGTTAATGTAGTGACCTACTGAATTCTAAAGAAGAAGTCAGAGAATAATCGGTGTCGGCTTCGCAGGAGGCGATAACTCGATAGGCAGTCACATTAACCTGTTTCGTAGCGTTGGCTACTGCAGGTATTACATCGTAAAGCCTATTGCCATATAGTCCGAGATTGGATTCGAATAGCGCTGGTCTCATTCTCCAATAGCGGCTCTCCATTACCATCTGCTGCATCATGACCGAGTGCAATGCGGAGGTTGCGACCTCTCCCGTATCGTTAATGTGATAGTGGTCCCGGAGCATGCCCATCGAAGTCGCGAACGTCTTATTGACTCCATCGACCGGTACAGCGGAGAGCTGAAATAAAGCGGAAGTCGCAATTTTGACAATTGTGGAAGCCAACAAATAGAATGCTATAAGGATCAAGGTTAAAGCACCGGAGCGAGTCGTGCGCTGCTTATAAAGTGAGGCGAGTGCTCCCCCCAAACCAAGCCATGATGTGTACTGGTCGTGCGACCGTGTGAGGGTCTGGTGAGAAGCGAGGACACGTTGCATGAAGAGTTTTTGAGAGATGTATAATTCCGCGGCGAGGTACAACTAATAAAAGCCAGCGGGTGAATGAGAAGATACTTGACAGTTCAAAGAAAACACGTACGACTGCGAAAGTCTGCAAAAAAATTTGAATCATTGTTGACCAGAAGACCGTTGGAAAACCAATCGGAACAGTAACGTTCTTCTCGGCTTTTACAATCATAATAACCACAATAATATATATGATGAGAACGAATCCTACATGAATCGCAAGGCCCACCACATGTAATATGGGAATGTCAGGCGGCTCTTCTAGAGGATCTTGATGTTCAGTGCCTGTAAACTTATACATTTTTAAAATACAGACGGATGCTTTGTGAGGAGTCGCACTTGCGACTTCCGAGGGTGGTGGAGGAAGCAGAAGGAGTTCCTGACAATGTTGCCGGCAACGAAGCAACGCCATATTCGTCTTGGGTGTTGTCTTCAGAAGGAATTCTACCATATATCACGTTCATTTTAGAGAAGGGGAAAAGTGAGGTAATTATTGCAGCTCAAAAGTATTTAACACATTACTGAAACACTCAGTCCAAAGTGTAGTAAAAGTATGATAAGAGCTTGTTATGCTTCTCAGCCTTCGGCCAGAAGCTGGTCTTACATGAATAGCACCATTCAGTGCTACCCTCTGTAATCGATCTGAATTGCTTGATTAATTTAATTTGTCGGATAGCTTGAAGGATGATGGGGCAACACTTACCGCAGCATCAAGTTCAAGTTAGGACGCTGAGCACCAGATGGAATTGGAAAAGCAATTCTTGGGAACTCAAACACCGCGGATTCTAGATGGAATGGATCATACTTTTTAACAGCAATCCTAAAGCACAGTATACAACATTTCTAAGTTTGTTTTTGGACAGCAGCTGATAGGCCAGTGTTTGAATGAGCGAGAAGGCAGGGTACTTTCAAGATGACATCCGCAGTCGAGCCCTAAAAAGTACAACATTGAGGGAAAATAATAAATTTAGTATTGCTCTTTAAGCGTATCTGGCCACTGCTCATCTTCTGGTCTTTCCGCAAATGTCATCTCCAAACTAATCCCACTCACAGTATCAGTTTGAGTTAAGAGCCCGGCTTCAGATAAACTAGAGAATGATCCCATCTCTCTCTTATGCCCACGTTCACTCTCATCGCTACCCGCGTTGGCAGACCTAGGATTCTGGTTGAACCAGTCAGAGATTCCACTTCTAGAACCAGATATAGTTGAGAGGCTCCAGTTTGTCGAGGAGGTTGCTTTGCGGAGATGTATGAGCATGTGCGCGGTCATGATCCCGGTTGCAGCGTGAAATGGACCGTAGGAGAACCAGGGGAAGTCAGCTGCACCCTACAATGATAAAGGTAAAAATCACGATCATTAGGTTAAAGGGAACCACTTTACAGATGCCCTAAAGGGAATGAGTAATCGTGCTTTTGGGATGCAGCTACTGGAACTTACATGAGATTGTTCAAAATCAGGATAACGGTAATTCTGTAAGAAATGAGGACGTTGATTTCCAGACGTACGAAAATTACGAACGTGAAAAAGTAGAAAAAATGATCTCTAGTCATCAGTCCAAGAAGACTGAGTTTCTTTCCTGCTTTCACACGAGCTGAACTTGAAGTGACGGTCTTTCCAATAGCGAAAATAAAAAGGATAGCTTCGAATATTGAAGCTAATCAGTTCAGATATCAAGTAGTGATCTTCGAGCAAGCGTGGGCGTGTACGTACGAGGAATCCATTGGGCCCATTCAATACCACCTGAATCATATTAGACCAGCGTATCAAAAGGATAAAGGAAAGATTACTATGGATTGCGGGGCATCCCACCTCGGTTAGCCGTATTGCGTCCTTTATGACGGCAAGACGTCTGTTTGTGTTGAAGACGAGTAGTACGAGGAAAAAGCCAATGCTCAGGATGAAGAGAAAACCATTGAAAGCCGCAATTCGCTTGGAGCAATCATATAGGGCGTAAATGCGAAGCTACGAGTAAGGTGAGAATAGATATCATAGGAGCGTAACTACAGCTTGAACTCGCCTGCATTATTAACTCAATACTCCAGAGAAGCACAGCTCCAACAATCCTAATGATGGGATCCATTGTGAGACACCTTACCAGGGTAAGTTGAGATAGGCTGAAATTTAAATGAAAGGGCGAACAAGGCGTTGTTCACAAAACCTGGCTGAGCAAACGTATGGATTTGGATGACATCGAAGAGCACCGCTGCCTGAGGACACATTCCAGATCAATGGGTTTGCGTGGAGATTGAATAGCTCGTACAATCGTGTAATAGCGGATCTAAATCAAGCAACTTGAGCTACTAAGGTATATCATAGAAAAGAGCGCGAACCCAAAGGTATGAGACCTTCCCAATACTCCATTTTTGAGGCTACAAGAGAGTTGAATATGAGAGCCTAGCAGAGATAAACAAATTTTTACCCATATATAAGTAATCTAATGGACAGCTCGTGTGAGATTCCCATATCATTCGTGAAACTTGACGAACCTCATCCTCCAAAGTCCAGACTCCATAACAGTGTCACCACAATGATAAATTCTGAGACCATCCAGAAACTCACAATAATCCAATAAAACCCAAGTCAAAGAAGGAACTAAAGACATAAGACCTTAGGCTCGGCCTTGTAGAGGGGCCCAAACTCACGGCAGACATAAAGTGGAACGAGCGACCTCTCCAAGAGGTCTACTGCAGCAGCCTGCTCGGCAGGACTTAGCGTCGACATTGCCAGCTACAAGCTTCGGTCAATGGACATGGAAGTGGGACGCAAGCGGACGAAGCATAGCATGGTCGAAGGCGCTCGAAAATTGGGGAGAGAAGATCAGCCACACTTGATACATCTGTAAAGTACACCGAAACCGTCGCCCATGACGATGAAAGCCGTTGTCCCTTGTTTGACTTGCGCCACATGTTTATCGTAGTGATGGATAAGTTCATACATCGAGCCTCCATGGTCCTTGTCTGGCGACCAAATTTGTAGACAAGGTTGAGGACAGAATATGAACAGAGTTCGAGCGCCCACGTAAACTCCCACCCGTGGCCACCTTCGTCCAATGGTATTTTGGTGGCCTTTATTATCTCGCACAAAGTAATGCCCGGGGCCTAATCATTTACTCATGCATCCTACCCGGTTCCCTGCTGTTAAACTTCTTCAAGCCTTCGGCTGCAGTAACCTGATCCGAGCATTCTTTCCACCCGACGGTCACTTCATGGAGTGAGGAAGACAAAGGATGACCAATGACTAATTTTTGAAGAATCTGAGGAATACTCTACGAAGCCATGGGGCGCTAAATCATTATGACAAGTTGTCCAAACCTCACAAAGGCAGACTGAGAAAAATATCTGTAAATGAGGGGTCTACTCTAGTGGTAGAGAGTTGAGACGGTAACAGGCTGGGGCACAACCCAAATATTCAACAGAATAATCATCATCGTAAACTGCCCATTTCCGGTGTCACGCTCCGCGGACATTGTCTCTCTCGTGCTTTGAATAGCTTGATCAATCAAGTAGAAAGTTGGAATGACAATAGCGTAGTAGTTGGTCAAGGATGGGAGAGCGCTTCAAGGGAAAGAATAGGCGAAACCTAATGCCATTCATTATCGATGTTTTGTTGCGCAGAAACTGAGAGTTCTCAGCGATAATGAAAGTGTGACCCGTATGTGTAGCGAGGGAGCAAAATGTTGTGGATAGAACTATTATAAAGGTGGTAATACTACAAAGTGAAATTAGAATCCGTGCCTCCAAAGGTCAAGAGAATAGCAACTCACTATGCTCAATACGCCCTGCCAGCACGTACAAAGGGAACCTGCAAGCCCGATACCAATGCCCTTGCTTGTTCTTGAGCACCCTTTCCTTTCACGTTGGTGACAAAATGGATGTACAAGCCGTACATCTTTGGGTACATTTCGAGGTTGACCTCGATCTGCGGGAAAAAGCCCATGGCAGTGGGAGGAAGACCAATGGAGACGACACCGGATGCTGAAGACACAGTTTTCATGCTGGTAGATGCAGAGGGCATGACAAAGCCGTTGAAGTCGCGCATACGAGGGAGGACGAATTCGGTGAGGGTGCCAATGAAGTCCCACATAGCTGCCCCTTGGAGTTCGACCTTAACACCTATTGGTGCCTTTGGTCGCACCCAGCCTTGTATAGTAGTCCGACCGCGGGTTATTTCAACACCTTTGGGACCGTGCTTTCCTCCGCCAGCCTCCGTTTCTCCTGATAACGCGCGAAGGCACATTATTGGTCCCAACAGGTTCGATTTGTTGACGTACGCGGACTTCTCCATTATGTGAAGATGCACCTTCTCGAGACGAAGTACGTTGTCAGCTGTGTTTTGAGGTGGCTTCCGTTCACCAAACTTGTTCCAGTCGATGGGAAGATTTTTTCGACCCTTTGTGAAGGGGTCCTCAGGATCGTACGTGGGTCTGCCCAATTTTCGTGGTGGTCGGACGCCATGCTCATGGATATAGTTCATGTACATGAGGTCGTCCTTGAGTGTGGTATGGTAGTGATCCTCCAGTCTACAGGGTGCAAAGTCGCGGACTTTCACGTTCACGTGAGGAATGGGGAGCCATGTTTTCGGGTCGCGTCGTAGTCGTTTTCGAGGGTATATCTTCAAGTTTTGGAACCGCAGAGGCGGTAAGGTCCCCGCTAGTGATGTGCTCATCGCCGTCAAGAGCAGAAATGTGAATTGATTCCGAAACGCTGCTCTCTAGTCCTGACAATGACCCACCCAATTCTCCACTACGTGCACCAAGCCCTTCGCTCTGAACTAAATGCCATAAAAGACTGGCTATGGAGTTATTTAACAAAATCTCGGCATCCCAAACCTTGCTACTCGCGTTCTCCACACTCAATGCATCTGGCGCTGGGATGGACATACAAATATTTTCTAGACATGACATCACTCACCCAGGACACCGTAGAACTCAGAATATCCATTTACCACATCTCCTCTCTTCACGCGGACTGTCTCACGTGAGCTTCACAGCTCCATCTTTGGCTATCTTGAGCTGGAGAAGAGCGGGCCTAGAAGACTTCTGCATGTACAAATGCTCTCGGACTCTTATATTGCAAGCAAACATAATATGTAAGCCTTTCTCAGCCTTTATACTCTATGTCCGACGACTTGATTCCACGGCTAAGCCTGGTGGAGGTGTCTGTATACCGCAAAATCAAGGCTCTCACATTCACGTATGGAAGTATGTGTCACTATATTTTCATCCATTCAATTATAGACTTCCAAACCCCAAATTTACGTGCACCGAAGGGCCTTTGCGAGGGATAGCCATCGCGTTCAACAGCATGGGTTGGAACGATTCCGATAGGTCCTCTCCTTCTGACCCTCACCTCCTCGTCATTGACCACTCAACTTATCCCTCTGAAGCTCAACCAGTGTCTTAACTTGAAATTGTTCCAGACAGGCACACTTGGTGATAGTCAAGTAGGATTCTAAGGTCACAGGTCCCACCTCGCCTGTGGCTCAGCAGAAGGATGGACAATCATACATCTCCCCACATTGACACTATTCGGCCGACACAGGCTTCTAATCTTGCCTTGATGAACTCCAATGTCATTCCTTGCCAGCCCGTGAGCTCTCCCTCACACGAGTGCTCAACAGTCTTCTTTGAGAATCGGAAGCTAGAAAAGGGTGTGTCTATCGCGAAGGATTTCCACCCTTTCAAGTCTTCGGAGATTCCTAGTATAGACGCAACCGCAATCTGTGGCTAGTTTTCTATCTCAGACTTCTCAATCAACTGACGGGCTTTTAGCGTGGATGTGGTTCTTCAACGAGGGACAAAATTCAAATCACTCGTTTGATCCTGGTGATTATAATGATCAAGTATCTAACACTTCTCCAATTTGGAGGGATTATCACCGACAGGCCAGTTCTCACATCCGAATACTTATTTTCTGAATTAAACCACGCTGTAGTATTCAATCTCGGAGAGCCTCTCAAAGATCCCACTTTTTGATCAAATTTACTCGCGGCTAATGGCTCAAAATCTCCTGGGGGATAATCCAAACATAGAGGATGCGTTATGGCTCCACACAAATATCCGGTCTCTCTTTGACCTTCGGAGTCCCCATTCCACTTCTCTTCAGGATTTGAACACACAACATCCTAATGTGCATTTTGATGGGGCCTCTTTCACAGACCCGAAACATTCCATTCTCTCATCTGTGATGGTGTCCGCTGGAACAAACGCCCAAGTGATCTTTTTGAACAAGACAGGCTTAAATCATGACGTACCATTTGATTCGTCAGGAGTGAGGAACTGGATCATGCAGCTGTCAGGGGAAAGCCTGTCCAAGACGGAGGAGATGATGAAAGCGCTCTCAAAAGAGGATGCTTCTTCATTATTGGTGCTACTAGAATTTGTGCGGCGTTTCCTAACAGTACTTCCCCTAATGTTGCTGAATCTCTATAAATAGGTGCTTCATTCCGAATGTGGAGTTTTACTAAAACAACACAAGCGAAAAGGAATGAGACTCCTTCAGAAAATCGCTACGGATCACCGTATTCTTCCTCCAACGCTAGAACTCCTTGATGTAAAACCTGAAGAATATTCTTTTACCGGTGGAGGATATTCGGCGAGTGTTCAACTTTGTGACATCCGAATACGCACCTCATGGTTTTATTGATATCCAGGATGTATTCAAAGGATTATGGAATGGGGAAATAGTCTGCGTTAAACGCCTACGACTCCGTCCGCGCCCTGAAGAGGGTGCGATGGAAGCGGAAAAAATTAAGGTCTTTGATGTGAGTGCCAATTTCATCCCAAAATACATGGCTGAACACTCGGGAAAGGCCTTTTTGAAAGAAGCGCTTGTTTGGAAGCAACTTATTCACCCCAATATCCTTCCATTCATCGGTGTTAGCTCCACCTGCTTCCCTAACCAGATGTGTTTGATTGCTCCATACATGAAGAATGGAGATGTCATGCATTACATTGGGAGACAGCATCACGAGCCGCCGAGTTACACAAAGCGAATGAGCTGGGTCAGTATTCTAGCTCTCACATGGTCTCGTTAACTTAATTTTCATCGCCCCCAAGATTCTCGGCGCTGCCCGAGGCATGCAATATATCCACTCGATGCATCTCTATCATGGCGACATTAAAGGTGTATGTCTTTGTCCCACCAAACGTCTATTAAAGTACCCATAACTCATCTAAAAGGCCAATATCCTGATCAACGACGAAGAAGAAGCTCTACTGGCTGATCTAGGAATTACTTCTGTAGCCACATCGGCAAGCGAATCTCTGGGTTGGGAATCTGGGACTGCCGGGCTTAAAGGCTCTGTTCGATGGATGTCCCCTGAAGTCGTCATGAATCATGAGTCCAAGACCACTGCTCGAGACATTTATGCATTTGGCTCCACGATTCTTGAGGTCTTCATCTGCTTACTGCTGATTTCCATGCTGCCGGACTGATTCATTTGATAGGTTGTTACTGGTAATCCTCCGTGGTCGACTATCCGCGAAGACCCGAATGTTATCCTAAACCTCTGGCAAGGGAATCATCCAGATCGTCCAAGTGGATTTGGGAATGATGTTTGGAACATTGTCGAATCGTGTTGGGCTTGCGATCCAGCGAAACGTCCCTCCGCAACCACTGTCTTGGAAAGAATTCGATTGTCCCTTTTGGTCCTCAGAAGATATGCCGGACCGAACAATTTTATTGAGAATTCGATGGACAACAGTTCTCCCTATACTGCTGTCACACATTCAGCTGACCAGGAATGTTTTTCCGCTTCTTTTCCTTTGCTTTTCCAACTGATTCGACGGATCAGGATCTCAAAATGTTAACACCCCCTAGTAGTTCAATCATACAACTTACTACTGCCTCCAATGGGGAACTGGAGTATCTTTTCGATGAAGTTTTGCGCGGTTTCAATCCTGAGATGGCGGATCCTGTGCCCCGTTTGGACACCCTCAATCCCCTGTATGGTACTGGTGCGTGGCACTTTGTCACTATTTCATCTGGAAATTTTATAATACTTTTTCATCACCAGTACAAGCGACTGGCGCCGCATCTCCGACTGATCAGCAGTCCTCTCAAATATCACCTACAGTGGTCATGAGATCACTGCCTCAGACGCCCGATGAAGGTAGAGGTAGTAAAACGATCGGGATGCCCCCGCGAAATGATCCACCTCTTCAGTCTCAACCTTCGCCTTCGACTAACCACCCTCATCGGTATATATCTCCTTCAGAACCAATTGGGGACCAGTATATGAACAGCGATAGTTTCCGGCCCTCCACAATAGAGGGGGACGGTCTTGGCTCCGGCACCCCTGGCTCTCAACGGAGCCCCTCGCCCTCCCATACCTGTTGCTATAGTCCCACAACCGAAAAAGAAATCACCCAGTCCCTGCTTGAGAGCCAGAGCAACCTACAAACGGGGTTCTACAAGCTCGTATCCATGGAAGAGGCATACGTCAAGGACCTCAACGTTGTCGAAACCATGTTCATCAGTCCTCTTATCCAATCTCACGGTGTCATCCCTCCTGACAACCTACATGATTTTGTCAGCGTAGTCTTTTCTAATATTCTAGATCTGAGGGAATGTAGCAAACGTGTGTTGGAAACATTATATGTGCGACAGCAAGAACAGTCGCTGGCATCTCAGAAGGTTGGGGATATGGTTTTGGAGGCTGCAGATGAATTCCGGCTTATATATCCCAATTATATACGCGGTCATCCAGCAGCTGAGAGAAGATTAGTGGAAGAGATAAACAGTAACATCAATTTTAGGTTGTGGTTGGAGGTAAACCTTTTTGTGTTGAGTTGCCACTTCTCCCGGGTTCTAACTTCCTTTTTTGAAGACCCAAGCTCGAAATTCAGGATCTGGCTGTACCTCAGATGCCTACCACACCTTCTATCTTAAGCGCCTTCTCAACAGACCGTTGGAATATCTCCAACAATATCCTCTCCTACTCACGGCCATCCACAGTGAAATGGAATGCGCCACACAGGATGGTGACCATTTGTTCACTGCGATTCAAGCTATCGGCAGTTTGAATGGAGTTGCGCAGATCGAGATGTTTCAAACAGCAATGGGCCGAGGGACGGCAGGCAAGTGGGAGTGGATTGATCTTGCTGGTCCAGAGATACGGGAAAAGATGGCAAAAGGCGAGATAAAGAGACAGGGGTCAGTAAATTTTTACCGACTTTTTTGTTTTCGTTTTTGTTACTGACTGTCCGTGACGATGTAGAATTATTTTCGAGTTGATTAAGACTGAAATGGCATATGTAAAGGATCTCGAAAACATTGGTATTGTACGAGCCATCGATATTTTTCCGCTGTTCCACTGAAATATTCCTGATAAGATGTACATCGAGCCTCTCCTTCAAGCTGACCCACCCATTATCCCTCAACCTCGTTTGAGTCAATTCATTGCATTGGTCTTCGACAACTTCGCGGACCTCTGCCTGCATCATTTTTGCCTCCTTGATAGGCTTCACCGCATTCAAAGAGAGCAGCATCCTCTTATCCGGAGTGTGGGTGCCGTGATGTTAGATGCGGTATCGCAGTTTAGAGAAGCATATATGAAGTATATTCCGAATTATCCAATGGCGGCTTGGAAGATTGGCAATGAGATGAGGAACAACCTTGATTTCAAGAGATTCGTAGATGTAAGCGATTTTCTACACCACTCACCTTTTCATGTTGTCATTATTCATCATCACAATTCCCTTCTAGCGGTGCACCAGTCATCCAAATGCTCGTAACCTTGATATGGAAAACTTCATCAAATGCCCCCTCTCCTCGTTGACTCGGTACACAAGACTCCTTAAATCCATTCAGGAAGAAACCTCCCCAGAGAGCAGAGATCGAGTCGAAATGTCTATCGCAATTACTCTCCTCAGCGATCTTAGAAAAGATACTGACATCGCTATGATATCGGCTGCTCGAAAGGTCGAGCTATGGAAATACAACGAGAGTTTAATGTTTAAACCCGGAGAGTGTGTAGACCTGGATTTGTTAGATGGGAATCGTGATTTGATTTTCGCAGGGAAATTGACGCGACAGCTTGAAGGCGAGCTTGCGTTGATTGGCTGGATTGAGCTTCGTACTCTCCTGTTTGACAATTATTGTAAGTGTTGCTCTAAGCGCATAATACAGGGGACTGATAATATTTGCGTAGTGGTCATGACAAAACCGAAGGATGTAAATGGCGTGATCAAGTACCAGGTCCATCGACGAGTAGGTTCACCCATTTCGAAAAGAGCAGCATCCTCATTGACTGTTCATCTTAGCCCATACCTGTTGATCTCCTCACATTAATCAGCTTCAGTGATCCACCAACTCGACGGTCATCTAACGCCAACCAGTCATCACCCTCGGGCTCGCACATCTTTTCTCCAGGGTTGTTTTCAATCTCTACCACTCCTCCTTCTTCGCCTGCAGACTCTTATCTCATCTATCCCTTCACAATTTATCACGCTGGGCGTGCAGGAGGCACACATATCTTTTTCGCTGATTCTGCAGCGGCACGAACAGAATGGAAACAGAAGCTGGAGCAGGCGCTTATGCTGAGAAGAGTTGCCCAGGAATCAAGCAAGATATTTGAGATTGAGGTGATCAGTGACGGAACATTTTTGTCACCGAGTATGCTACGTGGAGTAGGAGGAGGTAGCAGGGTCGAACTTGAACAACACGCCAGTTACGAGGGAGGCTATATTGGAAGGGTAACTTGCTCTGTTCCTTTTAGTACGTGTTGTCTTTTGCTTTTTTGATGATAGAATTGATAAGTGCTATTGTTGTACAGATAGAATGGATGGACGAAGCTTCGTGGCTATTGGATGCGCTGATGGCGTTTGGATTGGGCGCGAGCACGAACCGAAGTCGATGAGGAAAGTCCTGCATTTGAAAATGGTTACTCAATGTGCTACGCTGGACGAATTTGGAGTTTTACTCATTCTCGCTGACGGGGTTCGCTGTTTTGTATGTTTCTGTTCGCTTCTTCTGACCTTCCCATACCCGTAGTCCTTGTTTGCATTCAGCATTGAAGCCCTTGTTCCCTCTACCTCGCACACTTTTCCGGCCACGCAGGTCCCTCAACAGTTAAGTGGAACCAAAGATGTTCATTTTTTCAGTGTTGGGAGCCTCCACGGACGAACTTTGGTAATTTACAAGACAAAGAAAGGGTCGGGTTCGAACTTCAGCGTCTTAGAGCCCGTGAGAGAGAATATCAATGAAACCCAGAGCCATCCGCAAGTTCCCGGGCTTGGAAGAAAGCTTAGGTTCGGGAGTGTAAAATCAGACTGGTTTAAGATATATCGGGTTGGTTACCATCACTATTGTCCTTGGTTTGAAGCTGATAGTAGCTTGTTCTTTCTTATTTCTTTGATAGGACTTTGTCCTACCCTCAGAGTCGTTCGATTTAATCTTTCTGAAAGCAAAGATCGCCATTCTGTGTTCACAGGGATTTGAAATTTTGGATCTCTACGAGTGAGCCAAATCCACGCTGCATATGAAGCCCTATTGATGAACTTCCCTGCTATAACTCTAGCCTCACAAGTGCGACAATCCCACAGAGAGAAGATCCGCAGTTGGCGTCCATAAGTAAGCGATGTGATCAATGCAAGCCAATTGCCATGTACCGTTGTGCCGACGACGAATTTTTGCTTTGTTATGATGGTAACAAGTTTTCATTCTCCCAAGGCAAAAAAAGCCTGATGAGTTGACTGGCACTTTCAGAGTTCGGCGTCTATGTTGACCAGCATGGATATCCCAGTAGAGCAACATGCGGCTATAGAGTCATTGAATGGGAGGGGCGGGCTGAACGCGCAGCCAAACACAGCTCATTTATCCTCCTCTTCGACACCCACTTTATTGAGATACGTTCTCTCAAAACAGGCAAACTCGTACAAATAATCCCCGGCACCGAGGTCCGCTGCACTTGGGATGGACGAGGGATAAGCAGTCGATCCGTTGAGAATCTTCAATTCGGGCCCCATGGTGTTGATCTCAAAGAACATCAAAATTACCGAGTACATGCCGTTATGAATGCACCTGAGTCACACGATATCAGCTGGAGATCCAGTCAGGTTGCAAAACAGCTCGTATATACGTTAACCCCGACAATACCTTTAGTCTTTGGGAACCGGAGGCGTGAAGCAGATGGAGAAAGTAGGTGGTCCATGATCGCGCACTTTCCGTTCGAAGAGGTAAGATGTACGGAGAAAAGGGACGTGAGAGTTCGCCACTCTGGATTCCTCCACTCCTTCTGAGGGCTTTATTGGCTTACTTAGATGGAATTTGTGTCCTTTGGCAAGTATATATTATGCGTATGTAGTAAGTCTGGTACAACTTTATTGTCTTTATGCGCACGCAACCTACCACCATCTATACCATCGGCTTGACTCGTTCCGAGGGAGCTGATACTTGTTTAGCTATCATATCCACACATATGCAGCATCGTGCGGTCCGAACGTGACAACTACTGCTGACGGTGCTGAGCTGGAAACTCCAGTCATTAACGTGTGACATCGTTACCCGCTCGAATATTAGTCCCTGCAAAAGGTGGCCGGTACATCCCTTCGTTTCGTTAAATTTCAGCTCGCACATCAGCCAAAAATAACTCTATCTCACTCTAATATACTGTATGACTGCATTTGACCTCAATTACGACTTGTATAATCTTCAGTGTACAGTTTCCATACTTATTTCCCTCATTTGGAGTCTTGGCATCCTATTCATCCAAGATCGCTGCGGTAAGTGCTCTTTTGGTGGCAGATTTGCTGGGACATGCTAGTAAGCGGTCTTTAATAACATTCTATAGTGATTGCTACAATATAAGTTTATTTTAACTACGGAAGTCGGATTTGCGAGAGAGTCTCTGGCCACACCTGACTCAAAGGGTCCCAATCATAGAAGTACCTTTGGCCTCGTTGGCGCCTATCGTCAGCGTTATGATTGCATTCTTGACTTTCCATCTCTGGAAACGATGGAAGGAAGGGGCGATGGATCAAGCGCCAAACAGGATCAGCCTTATTGCTCATCTGAGGTCAGAAGATTGGATGTCGTTTGCAATGCCCATGGCTTTGAGATATCATAAGGAATGAACTAGAGGAAAGATCGGTTTCTATCAAAACTAAATTCTAAGACTGAGCTTTCGGCCTTTTCAAGATGAAGTTCAGCACTTTACCTCTTGCCGGAAGCCTTAGGACTTCAACTTGAAATTCGTTTTATTTTCCCCGTTACTTATCCTTGGAAATGTAATGTTCTGTATATTCTACTCGTAACAGCAGAAATTCCAAATACAGCTCCAAACGGGGTCACTGCTAAACTGACCCCTGCTGAATCTAGTAACTCTTGTTTAGTGTTCGTTCCAGGACCTAAGCTGTCGTCTGCTTGGTGACACCATTCAGTTAGAGCCCTCAACGATAAAGGAGAGCGGGATGGACACACCTGGCTAAGTCCCGTGTGTCATCGCTTACATTCTTGCTGTTTGGAAGGTAGTCTGGCTGTCCAATTTGTCGTAGGAGAAAACCATGTAGAGGCTCTTCTTATCAAATTTCCAGACTCTTATTATACCATCCGTCAACAATAAACCTCTGAATTGGCTGCGTCGAAGCACCAGCTGCTAAATTCACGAGCTCACTCCAGGGATGTGCGGGGAACAAAATCCACGAATTCTGGGTTACGCCAAAAAAAAAAAAACAGTGCAGCCATATTTTGAGTGCTTCGAGAGGGGCTTTAGACTCTAGGCAGCGTGTGCAGCGAGGTACTTTTTGGCGGTGTGCATCACAGTCAAGGGCAAAATGCAAGTATTGATTCCGGGACCCTGGTTTCTGCTTCAAACGGCCATCTGGCCAGTCATCGGCCACTTACTTAGCCTTGCCGAAGCTCGTCTTGTTCTTTGAATTTATTTTCGGAACCGGCTAGCAAGCAGGCTATTTGGCACAAATCTTAAGCTCTCGAACAATTGCTGTTAACTTGCTTTCCCTTTGATCCGCTCAGCGTATTACACTGAAGAAGACCCGAAGATGAGCGTTGGGAAGGTGTCTGTAAATGATAGTCGCGGGCAGACATACAATCCCAGAGACGCCCAGAAAGCCCCCATTCCGATCCCTTCTCCAAAGCCTATTTTGCCTTTGAACGCCATCCGTACGCACACTCTCGAAGTCACCTCTTTGTCCCGCCGTTGATCCCCTTCAGCCAAGTGGATTCCACACGATGGCACCCAAGCATCAATGCTACCACCCTCAGATGATAACACTCCACTTCCTGCCCTGTCGACGCCAACCCAGGGGACTTTTCTTCCACCGTTTAACACCCAAATGTGAGCGCTTATCCCAACATTAATTTATTTACATGATATCCGATACCACAAAGAATAACCGGAATCCCTCTCATACATCAAATATCTGCGCGTCTTAGATCCACATTTTTCCACCTGCCAGTGCATGCATCTTGGTTGCGGACAAATATCCGCTCTCTCTTTGACCCGACCCATCCCCGCTCCTCTTCCCTTCAGGAATTAAACTCTCTGCGTCCAGATGTGCATTTTGAAGGCACCTCCTTCACAGATCCAACTCATGAGACTCTCTCTTCTGTGATGGTATCTTCTGGAACCAATGCCCAAATGATCTTCTTGAAAAATATCGAATTGAGTAACCTGGTACCGTTTGACTCGTCAGGATTGAGGAGCTGGATCACAGAGCTCTCAGGAGAAAAACCTGCCAGTATAGAGGGAATTACAAAGGCAATGTCCAAAGAAGAAGCTTCTGCGCTGTTGGTCCTACTTGAATTTGTGCGATACTTTTGTCGAACTTGCGCTCTTTGCCTCCGAATAATTCACTTCAAAAAACAGGTGTTGCATTGTGAAAGCGAGACTCTACTCCCGCAGCACAAACGGAAGGCAATGAGAATTCTTCAAAAGATTTCTGCGGAGCATCATGTTCTCCCTCCAACATTAGAGGTTCAAGGCGTAGAACCTGAAAAGCATCCATTTGGAGGTGGGGGGTATTCGGTGAGAGTCTATATCCGCGATCATCGGGGACTCTCACACACCTTGCTGACTCTCAGGATGTATACAAAGGATCCTGGAACGGGACCACAGTTTGCATCAAGCGTCTGCGGGTCTATTTAAACCCTGAACGGGGCTCTGTAGAAGCTCATAAAGAAAAAGTCCTTCAAGTAAGTAGAACGTGCGGTTTCAAAACTCGACCTCAAATAATGGATGTAGGCGTTCTTGAAGGAAGCTCTCATTTGGAAGCAACTCAAACATCCCAATATTCTCCCATTCATTGGAGTCAGCTCTACCTGCTTCACGAACCAAATGTCGCTTATTTCGCCATACATGAAAAACGGGGATATCATGGATTACCTTAACAGGACCCATGAAGAACCACCATCGTACGCGAAGCGACTTGGCTGGGTAAGTACTCTACTCATGCACAATCTTCCGCCTCAAATTAACCATTATTCAAGCTTCTCGGTGCTGCTGAAGGCATGCAATACATCCATTCGATGAACCTCTATCACGGGGATATAAAAGGAGTATGTGCTTCTCCTTAAGTGTGTATGCTAGCAACTGACTGCCTCTTCCAAGGCTAATATCCTGATAGATGACGATGAAAAAGCCCAACTTGCGGACCTGGGGATCAGCTCTGTTGCCGTGTCAGGCAGCGAAACACTGGGGTGGGCAACTGCTACGGCGGGTGGTGTGAGAGGTTCCCTTCGATGGATGTCTCCAGAAGCCATTTTGGATTCTGGGCCCTGCAAAACTACTGCCAGAGATGTCTATGCATTTGGCTCTACGATTCTCGAGGTATCATTTGGTCCTCACTGATCTTCATGTTCTTAACTGCTCATGAGTGTTAACAGGTTGTGACCGGGCGGTTTCCATGGGCAAACGTACGCGAAGATACAAGGATCATTCTGAACGTTTCGCAAGGGAAGAATCCAGATCGACCTGATGGCCTCGAGCATGATATCTGGAGCATTATTGAATGCTGTTGGGCATTGGATCCAGTCAAAAGACCTTCAGCAACGGATCTCCTTGAGAGATGTCGCCTATCATTTTTAGCCGCGAGTCTTTCTCACGCAGATATTCGAGACAGTTCAGACTCTAATACTCTCTTGAGTGCTAGAAACATGTCATTGACTTTTGACGAGAACAAGGGTCTACCAGTAGCTCGTGCTTCTCAAACCGAACTTCCCCTGCCCAACGTTTTCAACACCATTGCAGCTCCCCAAACATCTTATCCAATATTGGCTCCAGATCCTCCCTCTCTGGCGGATTTTCAGTCACAGCATCCACCCAAACCATCTTCCCGTTCACCACGGTACATTTCTGTAGTACCGAACACTCCAGAGTTATGGGAAGGCGTCTTTTTAGACGTACTTCAGACACAGGATCGTGGCGAGCTCCAAGCATTGTTGCTTCGCGCCGACAGAGATGAAATTTTATCCCGGAACCGCCCTAATCTTGTTTCTCAGGCAATCATCTTGACCCTGGTTCATCGAGTATGTCTATTGAAACTAGCGCCGTACATTTTCTTCTGAACGATTCAAATAGCTCTCTTCTATCATTGCGGAACTCACCCCCAAAGATGAAGAGTTCAAGCTATATTTGTGGTGGCTGAGCCGTTGCGTCTTTGTTCTTATTCCACATGTAAGTCTTGGATAAACTCGATGCCATTTTATAATGCCAAACTTCCTTTCAAGGACAAAGTCATTGTTAAATTCGTTCCACGGATTCTCCCAAATGTTCTCCTGCGAATTAGTTTAACTAAAGATCGGGTAAACATTCTGGCCAACCATGCACCTCGACTGTGGGAAACAGCCAGGACATTAGCAGAAATCGAGGAAGAGTTGATCAGGAAGGGCGCATAATTCAAATTGACGAAACGCCCGAAAGTATTAGTGCACGTACGCTCTCGGAAAGCCTTCGCCGAAATAAATATTCTATCACTACATTTCTGGGATATCAACGCTTTCATCGCAAATCGTTCGCTATCGGTTTAAACTTATCAAGGTAGCTTACAGTATAAGAACGAACCCCCTTCTGTGAGTGCATAAATAACAGCCATCATCTGCGCCCTCGAAACTACAGAATGATAGAGGCATCTAGTCACAGTTCGGAGCCCATTGGACGTTTGCCCTTGAAGTCTAGACCTCCTCGAACGGCTTAAATAGAGGCTGGAGACGGTGGATCCCTGATTCCAGCGACTAGAGGTAACCCTTCGGTGTTCGGAAAAAGTTCTGTTTGCCCTGTTAAATTGCGGATATGCATAACTTTGACTGTACATCGACAAAATACTTCGCTCAGCAGAATATACCCCTTCGCCATTGTCAGCCAATGGAAGGACAACCGAGTGCCGGTGGCAATGGTCGCATCGCATAAGATCTCAATTATGTACGATTTAGCTCTATTAAAGATATCCCGAAGGATGGAGGGGAGGTAGACCTTTGTTTTTAGTTCGACTCAGAGTTCACGAGGCTGAACATGTGATTGCTTGGTTCAGCAATACGGATGCGAGTCGTAGCTATAGTGATTCATAAGATTCACAGTGAAGTAAATGGCATCAGGGAAGGTGTGGTTGTGGAAGATACCCCAATACGAGCACGAGTAAACATCACTTGACTAACAGCTGCTGTATCAACTTACGCCGTGGGCCATTTGTTCGAGAACCTGGGCTGTGCATGATTACATCGACACAAGTGAGACGCTCGACAAATGTTCGTCCTCCCTTCCTTGCCCGGTTAGCGTGCCAGAGTCCACACGATCTTGTTCTTAGAATCATCTCTCAGAGAGAATTCGCCGAATGAGTCCGTTGTTTGGGTAACATTACCTCCATCCAATTCGGTGAACTTGGTGCCCTTCCATTCTGGAACTCGTAAACCAGAGAAGAGGCTAAAATGAACATTCCAATACCGTATAGAAGGCTCGCCAACCTACATGGTAGCCCTCACGGTGAAGCTCAGGAGAACTTATCGCAGGCCGTTTCAGATAACCTCCCTCTCATTTCCTATCGGTCCTCACACCCAGTTTCACTTGAGCTTACTAATCCTTTCTTTGGGGACCGTAATTTAAAGAAAATTGCTTCTATTAACGGGGATTTTGATCCTTTCAAAACATCTCGAACTCGTAGAATGCAAGCGAACACTATCTGTACGCTTTCCATAGGCTTTCATATGCTTATTCTCGAACTGTCGTTTAGCGTGGTTGTGGCCCTATCATGGTAGACGAAGTTCAAGACATACACTCAATAAGATTCATTGTGCTGCTTTATTTCCAAACACACCACTCACATGGGATGGATTTGTCAAACAGGTGAGTGCGAACTCTCGAACCAGCCTCCTTGGATGAACCGGATTACATAGGCGTCACTCTCAGAGGAGCCCCTAGATACTTCCCTTCTTGGCCAAATATCCTCGTGTCTTCAAGCTAAATATTCTCATGAGGATGCTCCGGGCATCCACAACGCTTCTTGGCTCCAGGCAAGCGTCCGATCTCTCTTTGATCCTATCACACCCTCTTCGTCCTTCCTTCTAGAGTTAAATTCGCGCCACCCAGACGTACACTTCGAAGTGACTTCATTCACTGACTCAACCCACGAGATTCTCTCCTCTGTGATGGTGTCGTCAGGAATAAATGCTCACGTTGTCTTTTTAAAAGACATTGAACTGAACAGTCTGGTACCTTTTGACTCTTCGGGAATCAGGAACTGGATCATCGAGCTCTCAGGAGAAAACTTCGCTAGCATTGAGGAGACGACAAAGGTGCTCTCAAATCAAGAGGCTTCTTCGTTATTGGTGTTGCTTGAATTTGTGCAAACTTTGTCAAAATTACATTCTTTGTTTGTCTGCTGAATCTGTCTCTCAACAGGTCCTGCATTGCAAATGCGGGATTCTCCTCCGGAAGCACCGAAGAAAAGCGTTGAGACTCCTGCAGAAGGTTGCAATAGAACATCACATTCTACCTCCAACGTTAGAGCTTCTGGGCGTGGTACCTGCAAAGCATCCATTTGGGGGCGGAGGGTATTCGGTGAGTAGTTCGTTTTATGAGGGTGGATTTCTGACAGTACTTCTGCATGCCTTATAGGATGTATTCAAAGGTTCATGGAACGATGAAACCGTCTGCATTAAACGTTTGCGAATATATTTACACCCAGACCGGGAGCCCATAGAATCTCATAAGGATAAAGTCCTCCAAGTCCGTAGCAGACTTTTACTGCCATTTTGGCAGCTACTCACTTGGTGCAGGCGTTCTTGAAGGAAGCGCTAGTTTGGAAGCAATTGAAACATCCGAATATCCTCCCATTTATTGGCGTTAGCTCTGCCTGCTTCCCCCATCAGATGTCACTTATTTCACCATACATGAAAAATGGAGATATAATGGACTATCTAGAACGCAGATCTTGGGCAGATAAGCCGACGTATGCGAAGCGCCTCAGTTTGGTATGAGTCCTTATCCGTATTCCTCCTCACAACTTAGTTATCTGTTCGTTATCCCCTAGCTCCTGGGCGCCGCCCGAGGTATGCGTTATGTTCATTCGATGAATCTTTGTCACGGCGATATTAAAGGGGTACATCCTCGTGCTCTTACTTCTAGATGCACTCCTTACATTCTATTTTAAGGCCAATATCTTGATCAACGACGACGAAGAAGCTCAACTTGCAGACCTGGGAGTCAGCTCCGTGGCCGCGTCTGCGACCGAAACGTTGGGTTGGGAGACGACAAGTGCTGGTGGATTTAAAGGTTCGCTTCGATGGATGTCGCCTGAGGTCATTTTGTATCCCGAGCCGTCCATGACCACCGCGAGGGATATTTATGCATTTGGCTCTACGATGCTCGAGGTTTGGATGCCAGTCATTAATTCTTGCTGTCTCAATTACTTATGGGACTCCGTAGGTTATAACTGGGAAGTCCCCGTGGTCTAATATCCGTGAAGATACAAAGGTAATCCTAAACCTGTCACTTGGGAAACATCCGGATCGACCTGATGGTTTTGGTAATGACGTTTGGAATATCATTGAGTCCTGTTGGTGTCTGGATCCATTTGAACGACCTTCTGCAACAATGGTCCTAGAGAGGTGCGAATCGTCGCTTTTGGACCCTCAGAGTGATTCTTCTTCTGGTGGGCCTCCACCACTTCCTCGGCCGCCTCCCCATCAGGGGTCTCGTTTGCACACCCTCTCATGGTCCCCTGGACATACACTTTCTCGGTACCGCTACCGAGCTGCGGTACCCAGGAGAACAAGGGACTGGGAAAAAATCTTTTTAGATGTCCTCGAGTCACAAAATCACAACGAGCTCCGATCCTTGCTGGCTTGCGCTGGCACGGACGAGATTGTACCAACAAATGGTCCGCCTCTAGTTTCTCAGGCCGTAGTTCTGGCACTGATGCATCGTGTATGTCTTATTTTCCCATCCCCCTGTTTTTCTCTTTGATAAAGTAACCAGCTCGCTGCTGTCGCCGCAGCACCTTTGACAACGGAAGAAGAATTTCATTCATCGTTGTGGTGGCTGAACCGTTGTATTTTTGTGCTCCATCCACAGGTACACACTTAATTAGAATTTCCCTGCCTTATTAATTCCTTGTAGGATAAACTCATTGCTGATTACATATCCGGAACTATCCCAACCATCCACCAATGGATTAACCAGGCCAAAATGCGGGTTATGGTGCTGTCTAATGGACCTGGGACGATCGAAACGTCGAGGAAGTTAATGGACATGCAGGAAGAGTTAGTTCGGAAATGTGTACGGCTAGGGTAACTTGAACATGCGAAATATCGACAAGCTAGCCGAACTTCCGTCACATTTACGCTAACTTTCTGCTGATATCTATGCTATCATCATGATTTGTCTACTAAGGGTCGGAAATTATCCACGCATCCTATAGTTTGGGAACAAAAGCTTGTGACTTTCTATGTAACAGTAAGCTAAGATGTCTAAAATGTACATTAGGGAGTTCAGAGGCAGGTTATTAGCGGGTTTATAAGCGTTGGAAAGGAATCCTACAAATACATTGGGTGAATATGAAACACAGACTGGAAGGATAGGTAAAAGAAGTACGTAATGAAGTTGAATGGAAAATTATACGCCCTTAATCACATCAGAGGCCCTTTCTGCAAGAGCGTAAACAACAGCCATCGTGTGTCCGCTGGGAATATAGGGAATGACAGACGCATCCACAACTCGGAGCCCATCGACACCTTTGACCTTGAAGTCTGGGCCAACAACGCCATCGTTGCTGTCGTGGGAGACCATGCGAGCAGTTCCAACACAGTGGACACCTCCGCCAACGTAGTTCCTGATGAACTCGGTGAGAGTATCGTCATTGTCGGCCACTGTGACATCGAAGTGGGGAGTGGCGTTAAACTTCTGCCAGGCGGGAGCACGCATGTACTGGATGGATTCTCGCAGTGCAGTTCGGAGGACGAAAACATCGAAATCTTCGTTGAGATAACCAGGGTCAATCAAAGCCATGCCATTCGGGTCAGAGGGATTAAGGCGTATGGATCCGTCTGTAAAAGCATAATGAGAAAACGAGCTAAAGTCATATACATGATGACCTACGGGATATGGGGGAGGATAGGAAATGAAGCATCGTCATGAAGTAGCCAGTCTCGGGAAGAGGATCGTTGAACACCCAGTTATTCTGAGGGGGAAATCAGAGTGGCACGGCAAGTGTGGCGAAATACCCACATTGATTAGCTGCTCATAGTGAGGTCCTTCTTTGCTGGCAGTTGGATCTGCTGCTGTATTAAAAATGCTTGCACCGTCGGGAATCCGCGAGAATTTGATGTGACTGTCGGACACTTCAGCATAACGTCCAGTATGGTCCTTGCGCCATTGTTCCAAGAGGTTCTGTCTAAGAGTGGCGTTTCGGGTGATCTCATCGTCCGTCTCAGTAGTATTTACTTGGTAGGGAAGGCCAATCATGATGTGGTCGATCAAGTCTGAAGACAGTAAGTATAACTAGCCACACCAAAAGTCTAGAAAATTCAAGACTTACTTTGACCAACATGAGGGATGGCCAGGACAGTTTGGATGCCAGCAGCCTTGAGCTGATCGTCAGGTCCGAGACCGCTTCGCATCAACAATGGAGGGGTGTTCATGGTGCCAGTGCTGACAATGACCTCCTTGCGAGCGTGTACCTGCATAGTACCTAGTGAAGGTAGTCAGCAAAGAAAGGAATATCTCACATTATAACCTCACCATTTTTACCACCAAGAAATTCGACAGCAGTGATTTTCGGGCGAGGTTGCGTGGAGTTAGCGACAACACGATTGACCAAAGTATTGACCAAAACATCCAGGTTCTTCCGTTCATGGGACTGCTTGTTGATGTATGCGGCGGCAGCGCTGGATCTCTGACCAGCCTTAATGGCAGTTTGTTGCCAACCGATACCCAGCATCGAACCAGAGTTATAGTCTTGGTTGTACGTGAACGTCCCGCCAGTCTGGGCAGCTGCATCGAGAATTGGCTGGAAGAGCCACGCATCATTTGAATGAATTTCTGTTCCGATGGCACCATTGAATCCATGAACATTGGGGTCAAACTTTCCGGTGATGTTCACTTTAGAGGGGACTTGGAAAGCCTCATTCTGAAAGCAGAGACAACATTAGGTGACATCTATGAGCAAATTTTTGCAGACTCAACCCACCTTGCGCATATAAGGCACTAATTTTGCCCATGAAAAGCCATCATCCTTCACTGAAGCCGCAAATTTATCGTACTCTCCAGCATATCCGTGAGAGTACACCATTCCATCTAAAACAGGAATTTGTGAGACCCCGACAAGCGGAAATAGGTAAGAAACTGACTTGTTGATGTTGAGCCCCCCAAAGCATGGCCTCGAAGGTAGGGCAAGGAGTGACCGTTGAGGCCCTTCTGAGGAACGGTGGTTAGGTTCCAATCGAAGCGGCTGCCTGGGTACTGGACGACAGCATTCTGGTAAGGAATGGCGAGATCTTCTATGCCTTCATTGCTGTAGAAGGTGATTAGATTTGTAAGGAAAAGGACATCGAGGTTAAGAGGGAATACCTAGGGCCGGCTTCAATCAAGAGAACTTTGACGGCCGAATTCTCACTCAGCCTGCTGGCCACTACACAGCCGGCAGCACCGCCTTTAGAATGGTATGTTAATCGACTGACAAAAAGTGGGGCTTTGACAACATGACGAACCTCCAACGACGACGTAGTCGTAGTCCAAGTTTTTCATGTCATTGGCGCTCTGGTACACAGCGGCCAAGGTGTTAGAAGTAAGGAGACTGAGGAGGAGAGCAGAGAAAGCCGCAGAGAACAACATGGCAGGAGGATGAGGAATGTTGCTTGAAAGGGCCCTCCTTTTATACGTTCGTCACCAGACCTGAAGAGTTAACATCAAGTTGCGTTCCGGCATAATTGCAGTAGTTCCTACCCACCTAGGCTGAGTCTATTACGCCCAAATAGGTTCCACTGACATGATGCACGTGGAGCTGGAGGATGCTGATCTCTGGGCAAATCGCTGGGCAAATCTCTCGGGATCGACCTTTCTCATCGAATACATGTGAACGCAATTTTAGATGTTCTGCTATTTCCATCAAGTTAAATCAACTAAATAGACTAATGAAAAAGTTGAGGCATACCAGGGGAGTAGTGCATCCTTGAATATTTCACGGTTGAATCAATGAACACCAGAGACATTGTAACCTTACGACCCTGAAAATTGACCATCATACCGGGCATTCCGCTCCGCATTTGAGGTGGGTATTCTCACCCACATTCGCTCCTTAGCGCTCCATAGTGGAGAGGGGGCCGCCTAGGCTGCGTAAGTGGTACCTAGGTCCACTTTGGTCAATGACCTCCATGCCAGCTTTCAAACAAGTCATCGCAAATCCTGTCAATTCGTGATGGGGTAACTGGACGGTTTACGCGAATACCCCGCATCCGCGAATAAATAGGTGGGAGCAGGACAATGTATCAACCGTGTATAGGATAGAAGCCATGCGGAAGCCCGTCTTTCTTGAACACTGTTGTTCTTTTTTCGTTAGTTAGAGCGAGATAATAGGTAAAAATCCAGGGCCCACCTTAGCCGAGTACTGAGTTTTGACGGAGAAAAGGACGCGTCGTGTCTCGACATTATGGCAAGTAGGTGGAGACGGAATTTCGTTTAATTCGTCCCTAAAATCGCTTTGGTCACATGCAGCGCTCGGAGGTCGCTATAACGAGCTGTTGTGGTGGTAGTTGTATGATCCAAACCACGATGGTTAGAAGCAGTAAACAAAACATTCTATTTTTGCGCATCGAACGTGACCGACTCAATTTATCCATGCACAATGAATCCACGACTCAAGACTAGGAGCAAAATCAGTCCTAATGACACGATTGACAAGATTTTGGAAACAATTTCGTCTTTGTAGCTCCATTCGCGCCTGAGGTCGCCACCGTCTTTCCCAACCCCACAGAACTATAAGACCTCAACTCTACGGCCGCTGCCATTGTGGGATCCTCCGTGCTGTCAAAGCTTTTTCATCTGGTCCGTAGATATCTACAACAACGATTTCATCATCCTGATTGATGCAAAGAGCCAAATTCCCCGGAATTACAACATCCCTGCATTTAAAACTAACTCAAGTCGATCTACACAAGAGCGTGAATCGAACAAGCCCGCAAAAGTGCTGATGGGTTGGGCTCGTATCACTGACTTCTATGATGCATTGAGAGAGCGTTCCAAGTGGAGCGGGCACGCTCATGCATCGGTTTTTTCAACAGGTTCACCGCTGAATTGGTAAACCTAGGTGGGTCCGAAATCAAACCAGGTAGATATAGTTCGTTCCAGCAAATGCTAACATTTCTACTCCCATACCTTTTTGATAGAATCTTGTACAATGCAGGCTTGCGTCATTGCGACAAGGTTCTGGTCATACGTGTATAGTCGTTTAGATATTCGCATGCATCCGTCTGAGCATCCGAAACGGGTTGAAATTGCTAATCAAACTTCCACCAGATATAATACACCAGGACAGAGGCATCATTGACTTTCTGAGCCCCGGATAGGCAGACGTGCGCATCAAGATGAATTCTACCCTATTCCCGTGACTTTGGAGTTCAAATTGTGCCATGATTACCATCAGGAGAGCAATTCCTGTATAATTTTTAGAATGATAGCTATCAAATACATCTTCCAAGTCCACCATACAGAAATGGCTCGTCGTGAAACCACAGTAAAAGGTAGCGCAGTCACCCGCGGTGGCGCCTTACAGTCGATCCCGTTTCTAATAAAACTCGGCTGTCTTTTTTTCTTTTTGGACCCTCATGAACGATTATATAATCGATATTTTAGCGCCATTTACTTAGGAAGTTGGGGAAATAATTTTAGTCTCGTTAATTCCCCTGTGAAGATCCAACTTGAATCCTCCGTCGACTTTGTTTGTGACTCATCGCGCCTAATTCTGGATTCAACCATCCAGTGCTAATATGTAGTCATGGCTCGCATAATCCTTCTCCTTCTTCTCCCTCACTCATCACTATTTAATCAACCTATTCCATTTTCCTCGTCACTCTCAGGACCAATATTGCCACGCGCTTTCCCACAAAAAAGGTGGACCACTGGCTGCATAATAATACGATTAGCTGCCTTGGGTCGCCTGGCTCATTCCAACCATTGCGTTGTTCAATGTATTGGGCGGCTGGAATTGTGCAACGCATAAAGGAGTAAGTGATGACTGATTGACATTGTCACTCACCTGACTTCTGTCATCGCAGAAGCTGCTGTTAGCCTTTCTAAATTGCACTCGGTCATCTTAGAGAGAACCGCAGCGTCAGCAAGCCTGGTAATCATTTTCAAAGGGTAGTCAGAATTGATCCGAAATGCTCCCTGCACTTGACTTTCACCTACCAATACCCTGGCCCTCTTACATAGCTTGACAAAGTTCAAGCATTCTTGTTCTTTGAATTTATTCTCAGAACAACTACACAAAAACGCCATCTGGCGAGATTTCAATTCGTCCGATCGTTGCAGTTAAATTCCTCCGCCTTCACGCTGGGCAGCGAAACCTACGCGGCGCACAGATGGACATTCAGATAGCCCAAAGGGAAGATAGCCCTCACTCGAGGCTTCTTATCAAAGAAGATTCGGAGAACTCGTCTTCGACATCTTCTCTTTCCGCCCACTCTAGTTCACTTAAGCTTGCCCGCGCCTCTGGAAACCGCAGGCTACTGAAGCAGCGTAGATCAATCACAAAATTGATCGACCCTGCGAAGTCTTCGTGGAATGTAAATGTAAAAGGGCTCGCAAATACGATTTGTAAGCTTTCCTCTGCTTCGGATCCTGCCTTGGTTGCTGGCTGACCATCTTGAAGCTTCGTTGAAGACACGTTATGGTGCGCGTGCTTCAAGAAGTAAACTCAAAGCAAATGATGACATGCATCCAATCCACAACATCGCACAAAGTTCCGAAGAATTTCTAAAACAAGTTGGGTCCGCCCTAAATATTTCTCCCTCTATTAACTCGTCTGTATAGGATTCAATATCAGAGACATATTTGGAAATCTCGCTCCTGGATCACATATTCTCACATGTTAAGGGAACGCAATCTCACCTCGTCGATCCAGACGACGAGACCACATCTTTGCTTCAGACCAGTGTCCGCTCTCTTTTTGAATCTATTGGCCCCCATACCTCGTCCCTTCGAGAGTTAAATGTACATTACCCAGCCTTGCACTTTGAAGGGATTTTATTCACAGACTCAACGAATGAAACCCTCACTTCTGTGATGGTGTCATCTGGGATACATGCTCACGTCATTTTCTTGAAGGACATCGAAATAAGCAAACTTGTACCCTTTGATTCTTCGGGAATGAGGAAGTGGATTATTGAACACTCTGGAGAAAACCCTGCTAGTATCATGGATACCATAAAAGCCCTCTCAAATGATGAGGCTTCCTGCTTGTTGGTCTTATTGGAATTCGTGCGACTTTTTCTTTGATTTCATCTCACTGAATATTCACTGAATAACTTATAAATAGGTATTACACTGTGAATGCGGAGTTCTCCACCGAAAGCATCGAAGAAAAGCCATGAGACTCCTTCAACACATTGTAATAGAACATAGCATATTACCCCCAACATTAGAACTTTTGAGTGTAAAACCTGCGCAACATCCGTTCATAGGCGGAGGATATTCTGTACGTAACTTAGTTCGTGGTTCTCAGCTACCCACATAACTATGGACTACCAGGATGTGTTCGAAGGGTCGTGGAATGGGACAAAGGTATGCGTCAAGCGTCTCCGGATATATTTACGCCCAGAACGAGGTACCGTGGAAGCTCAAAAGACCAAAGTCCTTCAAGTCAGCCCTTGTTTTATCTCTAAATACACTGTGCTCTCACGTCAATTAGGCGTTCCTGAAAGAAGCGCTCATTTGGAAGCAATTGAGACACCCCAATATCTTGCCATTCATTGGAGTTAGCTCAACCTGCTTCCCTAACCAAATGTCACTTGTATCTCCATACATGAAGAATGGAGACATAATGGATTATCTCGCAAGTAAGGCTCAAGACGAGATGCCAACATACGTGAAGCGACTTGAATGGGTAAGCATATACTTTGCCTTTTCAATCTGTCAAAATGCTCCTTCATTCGTTTATCCTAAGCTTCTCGGTGCCAGCAAAGGCATTCGATACATTCATTCGATGAATCTCTGTCATGGGGATATCAAAGGAGTAAGTAATCGTCTTCTTAGTTGGTGGGTAAGCTCCTGACGCCCCTTTCCAAGGCCAATATTTTGATAGATGATGATGGAGAAGCCCGACTTGCAGATCTAGGTATCAGCTGCATCGCTGCGTCGGCAAGCGAAACGTTGGGTTGGGAAACTGCCACCGCCGGAAGTTTTAAAGGTTCCGTTCGATGGATGTCACCAGAAGTTATTTCATCCGCCAGTCCATCCATGACCACCGCGAGAGATATTTACGCATTTGGCTCTACAATTCTCGAGGTAATGAGTATTTTCTGTCGAAACCTCAACTGCTTCACGTTCTCGATAGGTCATAACTGGACGTCCTCCATGGGCAAATGTCAGGGAAGATACCAAAGTCATTTTAAACCTGTCAGAGGGGAAACAACCTGAACGGCCAGAGGGTTTTGAAGACGACGTTTGGACCATTGTGGAGACCTGTTGGGCGCAGAATCCATTAAAAAGACCTTCCGCAACCACCGTATACGAGGGCTGCCGCTTGTCTTATTTCTCTTTCAAGAAAGGACCCAATGCTGTTGCTGCTACTCCTCAAGTGTCTCATCCGGCAACCCACCCTCAGCCCAACCAAACACCTCCTCATCAACAAAAGAAGTCACCCAAAGAACCAAATGATTGGGATAAAATTTACCTGGACGTACTTGAGTCGCAGGATTCTGCCAAGCTACAAGCTCTTCTTGCCCGTGCTGGAGCAGACGATATTATACCTAGGAAGGGTAGTCCACTAGTTTCGCAGGCCGTGGTGTTGAGTTTAATAGATCGAGTATGTGTCGTTCATTTCGCATCCTCTATTGACTTCTAATTTCGCACTAGCTAGCTGCCGCTGTCGCAGACCCTTTGACTACAGACGAGGAATTTAAATCATCTTTGTGGTGGTTGAGCCGTTGTGTTGTTGCTCTTCGACCGCGGGTATGTCTATTGGCGATGTCGTTTCGTGAAAGCTTGCGTTGACAGTTCTTGTAGGATAAAATCATCGCCGAATTCATTCCAAGGATACTCCCAACTATCTACCAATACCTTGACAAAGCCAAACTAAGCACCACATCTACGCCTGAAGCGCTTGAATCAATGAAGATGCTAACTGAGATGCAGGACGAGTTGATCAGAGCACTCGTAGAAAACCAAGTAGGCTCTTACTCTGTTTTATGGCATTATCTAGCTTAGTTCGCTAGGTAATCGGGCACTCAACTGCACAAGTCCTTCTTGGTACATCAATCCATCGACCACCTCCACCACCTCCTCTCCCCAAAAGACCCGCTCTTCGCCGAACAAGTCCAATGCCTACGATCGCTTCAGCATTAAACAAGCCGGAGCCTTGGGAAGACATGTATTGGGAAGTGCTTCTCACCAAGGATCGTAGCAAGCTCAAAGCTTTGCTAGCTCGTACCAACGCAGATATGATCTTGCCGGCAAAAGGTCCTCATCTAATTTCTCAGGCTGTCGTGTTAACTTTGATATGTCAGGTACGTATTATTACTTTCCCTCTTTTGTTTCTCCAACAAGTTCTCGCTAGCTGTCTTGGGTTGTGAGCGAGGTCTCGCCTTTGGATGAACAATTCAAGTCGTCGTTGTGGTGGCTGAACCGTTGCGTTTTTGTTCTGCGTCCCCTGGTGCGTTTTGAGCGACATGATCTCTTTTCATGACTCTATATCTTCTTTGAAGGATAAGGTCATTGCTGACCATTATCCCCTCGCAATCCCAAGCGTCTACGAGCATCTTCAACAAGCCAACAAGAACGTCAGGATCCTAGATGGCGCAGACGGGATTGCTGAAATCAAGAGAAAACTAAGGGAAGTGCAGGAGGAACTGACTAGAAGAAGCGGTTTTCTCAGACGTCCATCACTTGTGGACGCAGTCGTTGACCCTCCAATTTAGGAAGGAGGGACTTGGGCGTCTGACTGGTTCTTAAAACCTGTCGATCCCTGTCACAGCTGGTATTGAGTAAAATGCGTATATTCGGGCCCATTCTCACATTTTGACACAACGGCATGCTCGGATGTCTAGTTCCATGTAAAAGGGAAATGAGAGTGAAATAGGCTCGGCTTGTCCCTAGGCGGCTCAATCACTGTTCTACGTTCGACTACTCGTAATAATCGAAATTAATTAACCTGGTTGTACCGCTCAACATCATATAAATGTTTGGGATGAATTGGTAGGATTTGGTAGAGGGATGGCTTTAGAACATGCTTGTCCAAATTGTTCCAGTGTTATAGTTTGGACCCTACACTGGCGCACAAGTGAAATTTGTGGGAATTTGCTTATGACCGTTCGCCTTTCTCGGCCATACGGACCAGTTCCCAAGGAGGAGGGATAGTGTTCGCATACGGTAAGCAATAGATTGACGACTAAACGACTACAACGATTATCTTTGGTCCCGCCTTGTCCTCCTTAGCGCACTCCGTGCAAGATCAGATGCAGGGAGAAATTACACAAGAAAAAAATGGATACTAGGCTATTTTGATTGTATTATAATATCTCTGGAAACAGATCTTTACTCTCATCTCCCTTAACCTTCTGAAACACCCCTTGCATCCAAACTCTATACATCTTCACCTTTCTTGCCCTATTCACAATCAACCTTCTATCAACACCCAGCCTCGCAACATCAAATAGTGGATGAGAAGAGATAAGAGGTGTGAAGGGCAGACTTGGGTGAATTGTGTATTCGGGCTCCTCTATTGTAGAGGGGGTTGGCGCGAACGGCGGAGGCGTGGGAGTCGTTCTAGAGTCCTCTACATCAAGCTCATCATCGACAGTTTCTGTAACTGTGGGAGCCTTGTTGAATTTAGACCCCGAAAACAGGAGGGCGAGTTCGTCTAGCCACGCACATCAGTTAAGCGAACGAAACGGGGTGGAGTAAAAATGCGGACTCAGGTCGAAAAAATAAACTCGCGTCTTATCCCCTCTCACATAAAAATTGTCATCCAATAATCGATTCGTCTTGAATCTCAGCTGCGTCAGGTCGTATCTTCCGTAGTCACGGAGGAGAATTACCCCTCCTGGTTTTAACATCTACGCAAGGGTTATTCAAACACCTCAAGCACGCGGAGAAGATGAGAGAAACGAACTAGGTGCATATTCCTCAAGGCTTTCGGCCATTCATCCGGATGCAACGCACTCAACACAAACACCAAAACAATTATATCCACGCTCTCAGGCTCTACCTCAGATGGTAGAGTATCCGAGGTAATATCCCAAACAGCCGCAGAGAGTTTCCCAGGTGGAGCGGATGTATACAACGGGTTTTGCTACTAGTCTAATTAGCACATATTGAAGAGAAGATGAGGCAAGTCAAAGGCACCTGGACGAGTTTGACGCCATGTGCAGCATAGTCATACGCTTTGAATGTAGCTTTATCATTCTGATTTGCCTCATATAGAGGAAATACAGCATTCCCAGCTCCTATTGTTTTTTCGCGATGATTAGCAACGAAGAACCTGGTATATGGGCTTGGAATGTGCATACCGCATCCAAGTTCCGCAATAACTTTCGGCCCGGCCTGGGCTTCTGTTAATAACATATCGTACAATTAAAATCGAGGGGGCTCACATCTGGGGATAATGCCTCAACAAGTTCAGGAAACTCGTTGCTCAGCCTTTGTCCAATCAGCTTCTCTTCATCATCGTAGAAGAAGGCAGCTCACCAATTCCGATTCTTAAAAAAATTACTCGTATTTGACTTATAAAACTCATCCCAGTGCCTCTTCGGTCTATCATTATACACACGATGTTCCTCAGCGGGGACGGGCGCGGATCGTTGTTTGGCTATGGAAGTTTCGATGATTTCTGTTTGGTCGGACGGCGGAGGGACATGATCCCAAGCATTTTGAGACCACACGTCTTGATCTTCAGTTAATAATCTATATATATTGGATGTTTTAAGTCGTGATCGTTGGGGAAGAAAGACAGCAAAGCGACGCACCGGGAGCCAAAGGGTGGTTGCTCTTGGCGGACATCGTGGACTGAGGATGTTTGTTTGACATTCGTCGATGTGGAGGGAGTTTCCATTCAGGGATTCTTGTGCGTGGTTGCACAGGCAGTGAAGACACCAGGCGATGATAATCCAGAAAAGACAAGGTGATGGTTGAGTCCAAGGAACAATGTGGGTCAGCGCTTTTTCTGAAGGAAAAGAGACAGCTCCTTCTCCACTGGCACAGAATCACAAATTCATCAATACGTTGAAATAAGATTCCACGGCCTTCCACTCCCGTTAGCAACGTTATACAGTACCGTCCTTATCCTCCTCCTCCTTCTGGCTATTGGCTTCGCTTGTTCCCCAGAAAGGTTCACGTCATCTTCATCCACCCCTCTTTCAATCCAATCACGTCCTGTGCCTCTCTGTTGGCCTTCAGTTGGCACAAACGACTGGTAAACGAGAATATAAGCTTGCTAATATGTCCTATTGACCCAACAAGTGATGGGGTAGACAGTACCTCGAAAACATGATTAACTTACCATGTCCTTGTGGACCTCTAACAGGACTCCACACTGTCCAAACCGTGGGGTGAGAACCGCTCGTCGTCCTGAGTAGGCTCGCATTCAGAGCCAAATCAATCGCGAAGATTAGTGAGCTTGAATGGGCTTGAGAGATACCTTAGAACATGATTTCCAAAGAGTGAAAGGGTCCGTTGTTGTCAGCAGGTCCAGATACCATGCATGGCTGCAGCCATGTCCTTGAACATAAACGATGGGCGCGACGTAATCCTTGGGCGAAGCTTGTTTAGTTTTTCTGTTCTCATGAAGCTTGCGAAGTTATATTTTCGGTCGTCTTCGAAAGGATATTTCCGGGTTCGGAACCACGGAGACTGAATGAAATATGCTGATCGCCGCCAAGAAGGGAAGTGGGATTGATTCCGAGGCGCGGGTTCTCTGGTCCTGACAGTCATCCACCTCGTTGTTGAACGCTTACTTAACCTGTCCAAGTTCAACCACCCTCTTTTCTTTGAATATACTCTCCGAAGGAGCAGGCTAAGAAGTCGTTTGGCAAGATCTTAAAGTCTTATTTGGCTGCTGTGTTGACCTGCTATTTGTCCCATGCCCTTGGCATCATAATCTGAACACCCTCCGGATATGGAATATCAAACAATTCTTGGAGAAGATGACCCCCCTCCGAGATATGTTCCCAGAGAGGACGTAGACAACTCAAATTCCTCATCCATTCTCGTCGTTCAGCCGGGAACATTTGAGTTTACAATCCCCTTCCATAGGGATCATGGCATAGACCAGAGCACATCTCTCTCGGAGGATTTTGACCCGTTCAAACGTTCCCACGCTTCTCAGTTACGGGCAAGCATGATCTGTACGCGTTCTCTTGTCACATGTCCAAGCTCTGACCGTGTTTTAGCTTGCCTGTGGCCTTACAATGGCTCGCGTGCTTTGGGCTCCGAAGTTGGAATGGGTGATACTTCACTTTCCGGAACTTTGTTGAGCAGTGAATATTTCCATGAGCAGGTCAGCCGTCAACCATTCAGCTCGAAACTCAACCTTGAGTTGACCCATCTGCATAGTATTCAAACTCAGAGACGCAAACGAAGACAACTCTCCTTGATGAAATATCCTTGCGTCTGCAAGCCAAGCACTCCAGTCCCAGTGCCCCAGATATCAATGATGCATTGTGGCTCAAGACAAGTATCCGCTCTCTCTTTGACACCACGAGCCCCCGTTCCTCCTTCCTTGACGAATTAAATACACGGCATCCAAACGTGCATTTTGAGGGTACTTCCTTTACAGATTCGACTCATGAGATTCTATCTTCTGTGATGGTATCCTCAGGAATAAATGCTCAAATCATCTTCATGAAAGATGTCGAGTTGACTAATCTCATACCCTTTGATTCGTCGGGAATACGGGCCTGGATCATTGACCTCTCTGGAGAAATCCCATCCAGTGTTAATGAAGCAACGAAAGCGCTCTCAAAAGATGAAGCTTCATGCCTGTTGGTTCTGCTTGAATTTGTACACTTGTCATGTTATTCTCTTTACACCGTGACTAAAACACTTGAAAATAGGTACTGCATTGCGAATGCGGGATTCTACTCCGGCAGCACCGCAGAAAGGCATTGAGACTCATCCAGAAGATTGCCGCGGAACATCACACTCTCCCTCCAACGCTGGAGCTTAAAGGTGTAGAACCCGCAAAACACCCCTTTGGGGGTGGAGGATATTCGGTAAGATTCTCGTCTTATAGTTTTCAACTGGTCACCTCATGCGTTTTTGGAATGTTAGGATGTTTACAAAGCGTCGTGGCATGGAACATCGATATGCGTCAAACGTCTGAGAATCTATTTAGACCCCGAAAGTGGCTCTGCTGGCGCTCGCAAAGATAAAGTTCTTCAAGTATGCAGTCATTTTATCTTCCCAGCTTGCAGCTCATTGATTCGATATAGGCCTTCCTAAAGGAAGCTCTCATTTGGAAACAACTGAGGCATCCCAATATCCTGCCATTCCTTGGCATCAGCTCGACTTGTTTCCCTCACCAAATGTCACTAATCTCTCCCTATATGGCAAATGGGGATATAATGAGTTATCTTGAAACGGTATCTGGCACCAATGCTCCCACGTACACGCAGCGACTTGGATGGGTACAATTTTTAACTTATTCCTCTTTTGTTTGTCATATTTATACTCAAGTCGTCGCATTAGCTTTTAGGTGTCGCCAGAGGCATGCAATACATTCATTCCATGAGTCTTTATCATGGAGATATTAAAGGGGTAAGCCTTAGCAGTCTTAGTTTACCAGCATTCTCTCCATGGTCTTTTAAGGCGAACATTTTGATTGATGATAACGACGTAGCTCGACTGGCAGATCTTGGGATAAGCTCTGTTGCCTGGTCAGCAACTGAAACATTGGGTTGGGAGACTTCAACTGCTGGCGGGTTTAAGGGTTCACTACGATGGATGTCCCCTGAAGTTGTCATGAATTCGTCACCAGCCAGGACTACTGCAAGAGACGTCTATGCCTTTGGATCTACCATTCTTGAGGTCCGCATGCCCAGTATTGGAGTTCAGCTTTACAATATGCTTACACCTTTTCTAGGTGGTTTCCGGCTGTTCTCCATGGTCAGATGTTCGGGAGGATACAAAGGTTATCCTGAACCTCTCTCAAGGGAAACATCCTGATCGTCCAGATGGTTTTGGGAATGACGTTTGGAGTATTGTTGAGTCGTGTTGGGCTCTGAAGCCTCTGGAACGACCGTCCGCGGCTGCCATCTTTGAAAGATGTCGAATATCTCTTTCAGTTCTCAGAAGGACCCCCAGCCCAATGAATTCTAGAGATGGATCGATCAATAATAGTCTCTCAGAGTCTGATTCCGCACCCCAGGGATGTTCAATCGTTTATGTTCATTCCTTCCAACTAACTAGGATTATTAGGATCATGAGATGCTTCCAACACCTTCCATCAATGCAATAGCACGCTCTTCAGCTGCTTTTGATCGATTACAGAATCTTTATCATGAGGTTCTGCGCAGTCTCGATACTGAGACAACGGATAGCGTAGAAGACTCGGATGATGTTGACTCCAACGATCGTGATGGTAAGCGCGTTCAAGTCTCTGATTCGTTGGGTATATGTATTTACTGGTTCATTGTAGCGATGGCACAAATACCAACTACTCAGGCCGAATCAGCTCGACAGCCAACCCAATCATCCCCTATGAGCACCCCTCCTTTTCCACCCATGATACACAGGAAAGCTCTTCGCCGTACTCCCGCACAAAACGGTGAGAGTAAAAGACTTGCAATGTCACGAAACAGGCCACCTCTTCCATATAAACCGGCGCCATTGAGCAGCAACCGTCACCACCAGTGGGCCTCCGCCGGACAAATTCAAGACACCCTTCTCGATCCACTTGAACTCGGTACACTGGCTCCAGGCTCATCAAGCCAATCCTTGGCTACGAAGGACCAAAAGGAACCCGTCGAGTCTATGTCTCAGACCGAGATGAGCCGACAGACACATATTCGTAAAATTATTTCCCAGGAAGAAGCGTACATTGAGGACCTCAATATTGTGGAACAGAGGTTCATTAACCCCCTTCTCCAGTCTCAAGGTGTCATCCCTCCCGATCAACTCCAGGCCTTCGTCGACGTTGTCTTTTCCAATATTCTCGATTTGCGAGAATGTAGTAAACTATTAGTGAAAAATATATATCAGAGACAGCGAGAGCAAAATGGTGTTATTCAGTGGATTGGAGATGTGTTTATGGCGGCCGCAATCGAACTTAGTCCTGCTTATCCGAATTACATAGGCAATCATTTAGCAGCGGAGAAGAGACTGAAGGAGGAGTTGGAAGACAACCTTGACTTTAAGATGTGGCTGGAGGTCAATATTTCTTTTCTTTTTATTCCGTTGTCCGGCTCTAAAACTTTTTCTTACAGGCCCAATCTCGTCGTCCAAAACCTGCCTCTGCTTCAGACGCACGCCGTAAACTCGATCTCAAACATCTTCTCAACAGACCTTCAGAGCACCTCCAAAGTTACCCTGTTCTGCTGAACGTCATCCATCACGAAACAGAGCGCGGCAATCCAGACTGTGACTTTTTGGTCACTGCTATCGAAGCCGTCCATAGTTTGAACGGCGTCGCGCAGCTTAGGACGTTCCAAATGGCGATGGGGCGAGGGGACCCAAGGAAGTGGGAGTGGCATGATCTTGTAGGGCCAACAGTACGGGAGAAGATGACAAAGGACGAGATGAAGAGACAGGCGTAAGTCACTTTTCACCAATTCTGAGGCCCTGCCTTTGTTTCTCACAGCCTATAGGATAATTTTCGAGCTGATTAAGGTTGAAATGGTTTATGTCAAAGATCTGGAGAATATTGGCGTAGTAAGCGCTCGTTCTTATATCCCTGCTTATGAACTGACGATTCTTCTTTAGATGTACATTCAACCTCTTCTCCAAGCCGACCCACCTATCATCCCTCAACCTCGTCTCAACCAATTTATTGCCTCCGTCTTCAATAACTACGCAGACCTCCATCAACATCACCTTCGTCTCCTCGACAGACTACACCACATTCAGAGGGAACAGCATCCTGTCATCCAAAGTGTGAGTGCCGCAATGTTGGACGCAGTACTTCACTTTAGGGAAGCGTATCTGGAGTACATCACGAATTATCCAATTGCGGCGTGGAAGATTGACAATGAGATGAAGAACAATTCTGATTTCAAGGCATTTGTAGATGTACGTGATCTTGGAGCTGCCTCCCTTTTCCGCGTCATTTTTGCTCAACCTTTGCTAGCAATGTGTCAGACATCCAAGCGCTCACCGACTTGATATGCGAAACTTCATCAACCGACCTACTCCCCGCCTACTGCACTATGAGGTATTTCTCAAATCCATTTACGAAGCAACACCTCCTGGTCACAGCGACACCATTGAGATCCCCGAAATAGTAGATCTCCTCAACCTTCTAAGAAAGGAAACTGAGCCTGGCGTCGCTTCGGCTAAACAAAAAGTTGAGCTGTGGAAGTTCAGCGAGGGATTAATGTTTAAACCCGGGGAGAGTTTTGACATGGAACTACTGGATGAAAGTCGCAGTTTGATCTTTACAGGGAAGGTAATGCGGCAATCAGAGAGAAGTTTAGGGCGGAATAGCTGGTCCGAGTTGTTCGTACTCTTGTTTGACAATTACTGTCAGCGTTTCTTTATCAAAGTTTTCGATGGTATACTGACGAGTTGTGGTTGCACAGTTGTCATGACAAAGCTGAAAGAAGGGGATGGTGTCATGAACTACCAAGTTAGCCGACGGGTAGGTTCCTTGCCTTCTATTGGTGTTAAAAAAATGTTTGCTGACTTCCTCCGATCAGCCAATTCCTTTGGACCTCCTCACTATAATCAGCTTCAACGACCCACCAACCCAACGTTCGGCTGGTTTGCTACAAAACTTAAGAGGTGGGAGCGATACTACCAGCTGGTCCTCACCCTTTGGGTCGTATGCTCCTTCTCCGGAGTTCTCTTCAATATTTCCGTCCAACACCACGTCCGAATCACGTCTTGTTTACCCTTTCACTCTACACCAATCTGGACGAGCCGGTGGCATACACGTTCTGTTTGCTGAGTCCGCAGCCGCGCGAGAAGAATGGAAACAGAAGTTAGAGGAGGCATTTGGATTGAGGAAGGTCATCCAAGAATCCAACAACGTCTTCGAGCTTATGACGTTAAGTATTGATACTTTTTCGTCGCCAAGTATGATAAATGGGATTGGGATCAAGAACGGACTTATGAAACAACAGAGTTACATGGAGAATTATACAGGGAGAGTCACTTGCTCTGTTCCTTTTGGTGAGTCGTTTCATTTTCGTTGCTGCGAATGGCATTCGAATGAAATGGTTGTGCGCAGATATGGCCGATGGGCGAGGTTTAGTTGCTATTGGGTGTGCAGAAGGTGTTTGGATTGGGTTCAGACATGATCCAAAGTCGATGCGGAGAGTCTTGCATTTGAGAATGGTCACCCAGTGTGCCATGTTGCACGACTTCGTAATTTTCCTCGTTCTTGCCGACAAGGTTAGCTCTTTTGCCCTTCCCATTTTACCTTTCTTCTTATTTCCAAAATGTCTAGTCTCTATTCGCTTACCATATTGAAGCTCTGGTGCCCTCAACCCCACATGCTCCCCAGGCCTCAGCAGTTCCGCAAAAACTGAATGGAAATAAAAATGTCCAATTTTTCAGTGTCGGGAACGTTCAAGGACGGACCCTCGTGATTTACATGATAAAAAAAGGGTCGGATTCGAATTTCAGAGTGTTGGAGCCCGTAGGGGATAAGATTAATGAGAGATTGAGGCAGCCTGCTGGCTTTGGGAGCAAGCTTGGATTTAAGACTGCAAAGTCAGAATGGTTCAGAATTTACAGAGTACGTTGCCTCCCCTTTTTCCATCACTGGAAACTGATATGATTCATAGGAATTCTTCTCCCCTTCAGAATCGTTCGATTTGATCTTCTTGAAGGCGAAGATTGTGATTTTGTGTACAAAGGGATTTGAGATAATGGACCTTTATGAGTTAGTCATGTCTAATTTGTTTATTTCTAGGAGAGCACTGAGAAAAAGTTTTCCTAGCTTTAAGAGCGTGACAATCCCACAGAGGGAGGACCCACGGTTGGCATACCTAAGCAAACGATTTGAACAGTGTCGACCTATTGCCATGTATCGTTCCACAGAGGACGAATTCTTGCTTTGCTACGACGGTAAGAGTTCATCACTTCCCAATATAGGACACGAGATATAATTTCACCACTTTCTAGAGTTTGGCCTCTATGTTAATGCCCACGGTGACCCGAGCAGGTCAACTGATGGTGTCATTGAATGGGAAGGACGTGCTGAGCGTGCCGCTCAACACAATCATTTCATTCTCCTCTTTAACTCTCAGTTCATCGAAATCCGTTCCCTTAAAACAGGAAGGCTTGTTCAAATCATCCCCGGTACCGAAATAAGCTGCACCTGGGATGGACGTGGGGTTGATGATCCTGTCGCACAAAATTTACTATTCCAGTCCTCAGGTGGTGAGATTGACGAAGCTCAAGACACCAAGATTCATATTGTCATGAATACACCTGATGTACGTGCTTCTGAAATGGGAAGAACGAATGGAGTCTCTAGCAGTGTGGTGACACAAGTCGTGGCTGAGCTTAGTCTAACACTGCCGTTGGTTCACCAGGCTGGAAATGATAATGCTGTTTGATTCCCAGGACGAACGATCGACATGTAACTCTGTATTACTAACCTCTCGAGAAATTGTATATTTGAGATGGAACACAATGCCATACATTTTCAAGGGAAAAATCCCCACAGCGTTTCTGCTTCCAACAAGCTATAAGCATATAATATAGAAGAAGAAAAACAAGTGCTGTCGGCCCACTGCCCGCCGCCGCAACACCAAACCATACCCTATTTATCCATCGTCGTCTTCTCGTCACCGTGATTTTACCCTCCAGCTCCTTCTCAACAGGATTCAGCCATGCGTCATTTGCACAACTCCACCCATCTCTATCGACCTCTCCTTCAATCCAGTCACCACGGACATCTTTTCGCCAGTTTTCAGTTGGCACAAATGACCAGTTCGGCGAAAGCGAGAATGTAAGATTGCTGTTGTGTCCGTTCAGTCAAATGAGTGATAAAGCATATGACGCCGTAAAAATGAAGACAAACCTCACATGTCCCTGTGAATTTCCAACAGAACTCCAACCATCTCATCCTCTAGTCCAAGGACCTCTCTCCTTATCATGTAAATTCTCTTTCGACTACTCTTTCTTCTCCCCGTCCGAAGAGCCTAGTCGCTCATTCTCAAACAATTCGACTTCTCTCACCTCACTCGCCCAAACGCGGTCATCCAGCCGGTCGTCATCTAACAACCTCACGAGCTTCATGATCACTGTCGACACAAAGTGATCGAGAGTCCGAGGAATGTGACTAGTGGAACCATCGAGGAGACTGCGGAGGGAATGCTGGATGTAGCACCAACATTGCACTGGGTCCAACCAATACGCACAACACAAGTAAGAGTACAGAAGCACTCGTCTGAGTCGCCGACGACGAGTAAGTCAACAGTGGCATGTAGGGGGCCAAAGTATCGTGAAGGTCTGCTCCGAATCCCGTGAGGTTCTGCATTCCTTGGATGTTGGCGGTGTGGTCAATTGACGCTCCCTTCCCCTTGTCACTCGAAGATAGTGGTGCAACTGGTTTGCCATGAATACCGGCGGTAGGCCTCCAAGGTCTCAGAGCGTCAACTAGACTAGAATAGCAGCAGCAGAGTCGATCTGCGTTGGCACGACTGTTATGTCAGCACTGGCACGTAAATAGCCAGAGCTGTTATGGCTCGCTCCGATTCCGCGCGAGGTTCTGTATTCCATGGATTTTAGAGATGAGCTGCATAGTCAATCAACGTGTTCTTACCTTTGCCAAAGAAAGTTCGTGGGCGCTGATGGCACTCAGAATAGATCTCGGTCCTGATTCCGACACGCTCTTCCCTGTTTCTAACATTCATCCACCAAGTCATTGGAAGTGTACTTAGCCTGTCCGTGTTCAACCCACCTCTTTTCCTTGAGTATACTTCCTGCACAAGTCGGATAGGAAGTGGCCCCGGGAGGTTTTGAACTCCCATTGGATTGCTGTCAACCTGTACACCCTCTCTCCATGCACTCGGTGTCATAAACTGAAGAACATAACGGATGGAAAATCATATATCTCTTGAAAAAGGTGGCTCTGGTTCGAGAAACCTTCCTGAAGAAGACATGGAAACGCCAGTTTTTCTATCTTCTATGGTCGTTGATCCTCTATCATTAGACCATAACTGCCTCTTCTTCGGAGATCGCGAGCTATATAAGAGTGCATCTATCACAGAGGACTTTGACCTGTTCCAAAATTCTCGAAACTCTCAGCTGCAGCCGAAGACAACATGTAAGCGTTCGTCAGTCCCTCATGATGCTTCTGACTGTGTTTCAGCGTGGCTGTGGCCCTATCATGGCTCGCAGGTTTTGGACTCCAATTTTGGCACGGATCTTTATGATAATACCACCTTTGAACCCTCACCAAGCGGTGAATACTTTTGCACTCAGGTCAGTCGTCCACCTGGAACTCGGTTTGTGAGTTGAGCCATTTCCACAGTATTCAATATCAGAAATCAATATGGAGACCCCCCTCTTTGATCAAATATCTCTATGTCTTAGAGATCAAAATTCTTATTCCAGTGCTGCAGATTTTGAAGATGCAGAATGGCTCAAGACCACTATACGCTCTCTCTTTGACTCGGCTAACCCTCGTTCTTCCTCCCTTGACGAATTAAATGCACGCCATCCGGATGTAGATTTTGAGGGTGCTTCCTTTGCTGACTTGGTGCATGAAATTCTGTCTTCAGTAATGATCTCCTCGGGAAGGAATGCCCATATCATCTTTTTAAAAGACATGAAATTGAACACCCTAATACCCTTGGAATCATTGGGGTTGAGGAACTGGATCATTGAACTCTCAAGAGAAACATCCCCTAGAATTGAGGAGACAACAAAAGCCCTCTCGAATGAAGAGGCTTTGTCTCTATTAGTTCTACTGGAATTTGTGCGCTATTTGATAGACATATTCTCTGTACCTTTGGATTAATTACTTAAAACCAGGTGCTGCACTGCGAATGCGGAATTCTACATCGACAGCACTGCAGAAAAGCTATGAGACTCATTCAGAAGATTGCTGTGGAACATCATATTCTCCCTCCAAAACTAGAACTTAAGGGTATAGAACCTGCAAAGCATCCCTTTGGAGGTGGGGGATATTCTGTGAGAGTCTATTTGAAAGATCCTCGGCTCCTGAGCTTACAAGATTGTTGAATTATAGGACGTTTACAAGGGGTCCTGGAATGAAATATCAATCTGCATCAAACGCTTAAGAATCTATTTAGATCCTGAAGAAGCTTCCATTGAACCTCATAAGGACAAGGTTATTCATGTAAGTGACAGTTTTTAGCTCCAACATCTGCAGCTTCCTTAGGTAATATAGGCCTTCTTAAAAGAAGTGCTCATTTGGAAGCAATTAACACATCCTAATATCCTACCATTCATGGGTGTTAGCTCCACCTGCTTCCCTCACCAAATGTCACTTATCTCCCCATACATGAAAAACGGAGATATCATGAACTATCTTGCAAGGGTATCTCAGGAGCATTCTCCGACATATGCCAAGCGACTTGGATGGGTAAGACTTTCTACTTAATTATGTTTCATTTGTTGATCTGATCTTCAAATGGTTGCTCCTAGCTTCTTGGCGCTGCAAGGGGAATGAAATACATCCATTCCATGAATATTTATCATGGAGATATTAAAGGGGTACGTCCTGCCGCTCTTAGTTTGCCTTTGCTCTCCCCAAACTCTTTTAGGCGAACATCTTGATTGGCGACGATGATGAGGCTTTACTTGCGGATTTAGGGATAAGCTCTGTGGCCTGGTCAATGAGTGAAACATTGGGTTGGAAGACTGCCACCGCTGGCGGATTTAAGGGTTCACTACGATGGATGTCTCCTGAGGTTATTATAGATTCTGCACCGGCCAAGACTACCGCAAGGGATGTCTATGCCTTTGGATCTACCATTCTTGAGGTCTGTATGCCCCATATTCACTTCAGGTTTCTAATACACTTACACCTTTAATAGGTGGTAACTGGTTGTTCTCCATGGTCAAATGTTCGAGAGGATACAAAAGTCATTCTGAACCTCTCACAAGGGAAGCATCCAGATCGTCCTAGTGGTTTTGGGGATGACATTTGGAGCATTGTTGAGTTGTGCTGGGCTTTGAATCCTTTGGAACGACTGCCTGCAGCCACCATCTTTGACAGATGCCGGATATCTCTTTCAATCCTGAGAAAAACCTTCAGACCCCTGAATTTTAGGGATGAATCGATTAATAGCAGCTCCTCAGATCTTGATTCCTTGTCTCCAGGACGTTCTATCATTTACATTTCTTCCTTCAAACTAACTGCAAAAACAGGACTGTGAAATATTTCCAGCACCTTTGACCAATCATTTAGCACACCCTTCAACTGCCTTTGAACGACTGCAGAAACTTTATCATGAGGTGCTGCGTGGTTTCGACGCTGAGTCCACCGACCTTGTAGCAGACTTGGATGATACCCGCCTCTCCAATAGTGCTGGTGCGTCCGTTTGGATCTCTACCTTGTCTTCTTTATATATATTCACTCATTCATTAGCAGCACGATCATCTATGCTGCCGTCTCAGTTGGATCAACAACCCCTGCAATCATTGCCGATGACAACTACTCCCATCTCTCTAAGTACAAACAGGAGAATGCTTCCACTGATACCAGAACAAGGTGAAGATAGACTATATGCAATGCGGCAAAATCTGCCACCTCTTTCGCCTAAACCTGCGCCTTCGAGCAGCCTCCACCAGTTGGCTTCTACCGAGGAAATCCAGGACAATTCTCTCGATCCACATGTCTCTCATTTCTATAAGTTTGAAGAAGGGTTATCTAATTTCCACCAACAACCAAGCAAAATGTCTCGAGGTGCTGTCGATGTTTATCCAGACGGTTTACATAATTGCTGGAATGGTCCAGACGAATGGCTTTTGGATGACTGGCTTATGTCTGACGGTGATTCTTTGGATGGAGATGGGGAAGGCAACGAGGATGGCATTGTCAGCTTTGCCTTGCTCAGCAATCTCGCTGCCCAGCTGAAGCAGCTCCAGACACCCATAAAATGAGAATGACACGGTAGTTACTGTGAGAATGAGACCTGGTTTGGCGGTAGAATGAGGGAGAATGGGGGCCCAACTGGCCTGGCGCAACGGGAAAAGAATGGGATCGGAATGAGAATCGGAATCGGAATGAGAATGAACATTTGAGCGACGTTATATATTTTCAAAATGTGCGACAGAATGGGAATGGAGCTCAGAATGAGAATGGCAATGTGAGTGGATTTGACGATGCACAGCACAATGAGGATGAGAATGAGGATGAGAATGAGAATGGGCATTAAAATGAAATTGTATTTTTATCAAGATGAGCAATAAAATGAGAATGGGAATTAGAATAGTGCTCTAGCTTTTAAGATATGCAATGGAATGGGGAAGAATCAGGATGAAAATATGGGAGAATGAGCACAGGGGAATGGGAATAGGACAATAAAGAACAACAAGAATGGGAAAATAAAGGACAATGAGAATATGAGAATGAGGAAATGAGAATGAGGATGTGAGAATACAAGAATGAGGGAATGAGAATACGAGAATGAGAATGCAATAATGAGAATGCGAGAATGAGAATGCAAGAATGAGAATGCGGGAATGAGAATGCGAGAATGAGAATTTGTACCAGTTATGTTACCAGGAGTGGTTTCAGGCTCAATGATGCTGGGTAAGGTGATGCCACAAAGGCAGGGAGGAAAGTGCCAAAGATGACTTAAGCTGGAATTACAAGGTGAACATAGGCAACTGCTTTCATTGCGTGGTCATAGTTGGCTATTCATGGGATTAGTTAGGTGAGGAGATGGCAAACTATAGACTGTCATGCGACATACCTTTGACCCAGGTCTCAAGTTTCTTTGCATTTGAATGGGATGTCAGTGCACTGTTGGAATTGGGTAGCCAGGGGCAAGAATTTTGGCACATGAGTCGTGGGTAAACGTGAGGGATAGTGAGAAGATGGCATAGGGAATGAGAGCAGCTGTGGGTGTCATGAGTACCCGGACATTTTCTACGAAATCTAAGAAATGCTACACACTAGCAGCCGGCTTTGAGGTTCACCAATATAATGCAATTAGGAGGTATTGGATATTCTGTCGAATATGTCAACTGGATAAGATAACAACGAGATCAACGTGCCACGTACCTCCTCCATTATCGCATGCCGCAGATAGATAAAAATTGGAGGAGGCTGAACAGCAGTAAGAAATGAAGAGAAGAAGCCGGATGTTAGAAAAGACGAACTCTGAGGGATTTTCTGGAATGCTAGTTAGTGAAACCAAACCACACCGTTAAGGGACTGGCTACTTACTGGTAAACAATGGTGTAAGTTGTAAGAGCCCCAGTAAAAGTGGCTGTGGCATTATTGAGTCCTTGTATCCATGGGTGGGGGCAAGGGGGAATCGGACCTTTATACATCAGGAAGCAGCAAAAATCTATAAAAGTGGAGCTGTTCTACAGGGTGCAACAGACACTACCACTGCTATATAGCTGGAGAGTGTGAGATATATAGAAGTCCAGAGCATCCGATGGTCCTCTAGGAAAGATGTACCTTAGCATAACTTAATATGAATTTTTACATGAACTCTCATAGAAATTCGGATGATAAAGGATGCAAGTGACGGGAAGGGTGGCCGACAGACTGGTGCCAAATAAACAACTAGTATTTATTGTATCCCGGAGGATTAAAAAAGACAAAATCTAAGTGACGAAGGTATGTATTGAGGTAAAAAGCAGGCGCCTTATCTAAGACATTGTGCATGTCCCAATCTGGAGGAACATGGCGCGGAAAGTGGGGGATGAGGTGGCAACTTCGGAAAATGTGAGTGACTGGAATAATACTAGTGCATCGTTGGTGCTGGTGAATGGAAGGTTTGATACGACGGAGGCCATGACCATCCTCTCGACGACCCAAGGGAGTGTACCACTCAACATAAGCCAGAGGATGGCTGAACACATCAGTGTCGAAGTTGGTTGTTGGGAGACGGAAGATTGCATGCACACGAGCAACGGCAAGGTCACTTGGTGCAGGTGATAATGGTGGAGCATCCCCTGGTTTCAAGTCTCTAAACACTAGCACAGTGTCAAAACGTGCAGGAATCAGACCTGTTCAATGCTCCCGTTCATCTGTAGGAATAGCTTGAATGATGTCGCGTATGAAACCAGTCTCAGAGATCTCAGGGATGGCAGGAAGATGGAGTGTGAGTTGACAGAAAGTAGGAAACTCACAATGAGCCAACGAGAGTGGAGACATTGCGTTAAACCCAAGCACAGGTATAAGAAGAGAGAGCTGTGAGAGGAATTGGTTACGATCAATTCCTTGAGGAATTGTAAGGTTATCAACAGAAAGATGAGGGTGGGGTGGCTTAGATGCAATTGAGTAGAAGACAGTTTGGAGAAGGTCTTCTAGCTCTGCAGCTTCAGCGGGAGAGTCCTCCTCCTCAATGTCGATATCTCCAAGTTCCAAGCTTGTAGTTGAGTTCTGGTTCAATTCGATTGTTTTCTCAGCAGTGTATCCTGGCTCAACCCACTGGAGGTAAGAGTCAAACCAGAAGATAGCTTCTCGACGTTGAAGCCATTGCGTCATCTGAGGAATGTAGTCCCGCTTGTTTGATGCATTATAGCCTCTCTTAGCAAAGTCTATATGGAGTCGTTCCGTTGCCTCTGTATTGACACTGTCACAAGTTCCATGGCTAATAATCATTTCCCAGTAGTGATGCATCGCGTGAATCTTGGGAATGTTGAAGTCATTGCGGATCCCCAATTCAACAAAGACATGTTTCTGATCGTGAAATGACTGCCAAGACTCAAAAAGCTGGACCAAAGTCTCATCTGTGTGCTGTTCATAGTGGGCAAGGTGAATAAAGTCAACAATCGCCTGCATGACTCCAAGGACATGCTTGTCCCCACCAGTCCCAATGAGAGCACCAAGAAAAACCTTTTCCATAGCTTTGTACTCGTTTCCTGTCCACTGCGATATAATTGAGATCCCTTTTTTGAAGTGACAAAGGCTAGGATGGGGAGGCATGACTTTGAGGCGGTCGTCTATAGCAGATTCACGGCACTTTTGAGAGCTAAAGTTAAGGGCTTCAGTGCACCAAGTGGATATGTGGTCCTTGAAGACGCCCTTGTGAAGCTGGTGGAGTATGTCGGGGGTGAACAATTGAAAGATGTTGCAGAAGGGCATGTCAGCCCAAAATGGATGAGAGACTTCTCAGAGTCCTTGTTTTTCGAATCGACCACCTGTTCTGCCGTTTTCCACAGCTTCTCGAAGTAAGTCCTTGGTTCCATCAGGATCGTGCAAGTGGACGCGAAAATCAGCTCCCAGATCATCAGATTCCACACGACACTTGGGGCAGCGATTTTCCTTGCAGCAGGCAACAAGGCACTGCTCTGGGTAGTTGGCAATGTATGCTGCAAGAATAGGATGGACTAGATGCCAGTTTCCATCAGCACATAGGATGCCAATGCCATTTTTCCCTGGCTCCACCAGTGGGTGAAGAATTCGACACATGCACTCGTGAAATAGGTGATAGCCTTCCAACGAACACTTAGCCTTACTGAAGCACAGCAGTTTGGCAACTGGAAGATACCCGACAACCACAGCTGCATGCTCAGATGGTTTGCAACGGACTTCTTTGTCGATGTTTCCAATGGTGAGGTAAACAGGCCATGCAGACTTGTCACCACTAAAGCGTGATAGCTGCGTTTTGTCTGTTGAAAGCATTATGGGGGCGATGGTAGCAGCTGTATTATCTTCATGAGATTGCTTTTCATTATACTCATTAACTTCACGCTGTAAATAGAGCATAGGTTATTTGGCACCTCTACTTGTATAAAAAAATCGCACCTGAACTTCCCACCACCAGTCACCAGCTGACATTTGTGAGTACACACGACTTTTCGGTTGACCATCAGCATTGGAAGTCCACACTTTCTTAGGCTGGTAGCTCATATGGTCCTTAAAACGTGGGTTTCCAAGGAGTTCCTTGATGCACTCAACAGGATCGCGAAGCCAAAGCTCAACATCCTCAGTGAGGGGCTTTCCATTTGGGCCAAGCTTGTCACCTTGGACTTCGAAGACCTCACATCGCCATTTTGGACCAGTTGGTAAGCTATCAATCTTGGCAAAGAACTGACGCTTGGTCCCAAAAGATGGCCGAGCACTGTTTTTTATCTATGAGTAATTAATAAGTTTGTTGATTTTTACACCATGTGTAAGGGCCCATTCAGATGAGGTCAACATGAAATGTTATCGCGATAATTGCGACACATGGGCAAGATATTGAACAGCTGTTGGCTTGTCTGACATCATATTTCAGGTATATAGGATGTAGTCACCCCAAGTCACCTCAATGAAAGCTTGGTTTCGGACTACCTCCTCTCGTCTAACTAGCCTGATGTTGTTCACGCTTACAGGCGGAGCAAGTTGATCAATATCGACACAAAATAGCATTTGGACCTGCATCCGAACGGGCCGTAAACAAAATGTAGCACTCACCTTTTCCAAATGCAAGAACTTTTCAATTTCGCCTTGGCTAAGTCCTGAGTGGATTAACCACCGGGCAAGAGCCCAATCTGACTCGTTGTCAAATGGAGCATATGGAGAAGCTCCTTGCAAGTGATGCTCCCTGCAATATCTCTCAAAACATGGAGACTGATCCGGAAAGGTATCAAGGATCTCCCCAGAAGGAAGGGGATAGTACTCATTAATGAATTGAGCTCGAACCCTTTCATGAAAAGCCTCTTCGTCTTCAATTTCCTCAATACGAGCATGTTTTGGGATCGGAGGAGTAGAATTGGAGCAAAAGTCATCATCAAATGAATGACCTTCGAAACCATCGTTCTCGTTGTCTTGAAGGGTTGAAGGGGAAGGTGAGACTGAACGAGCACGTTTGGAACCATGTTTTGCTCGCTCCTTCAATGTTGAATGGCAGGCTGCTTCTTGCAATTGTTTCTGCCTAAGATTCAGGTCTGCAACACGTCTGCATTCCGGCTTCTGAGTGAGATGGCGCTGAAGAGAGGAGGGATGGAGTGTTGTGAAGCTGCAACAACGACATAAGATTTGAGCCATGGTGGAGAATAGAGCAAGAGGGATAACAAGAGAGTTTATTTCGAAAGCCCATATTTGAGCAACAAGTGGGGTACAGAACAAAAGACACAAGGGGCAAGTACAAAACTACAAAGGGCCGTCGATTGCAAGAGCCCGGTTGCAAACTCTGTCACATGACAAGTGTCTCTTGCTTTCCGACTGCCATCTTGCTATCCATTTTGACATACTTGGCATGGCACGCACCTCAGCTAACAAAGACGACCTCAGTTCTCGGAACTCAGCTCAATGGAGACCTCGAAAACCTTCAGCCAAAAAGAATGAAATGAGTGAGTCTTTTATTTGCACAATGTGCACGCCTTCTGCTTCTGATCCTTCTCATAGACCACCAGTCGCAAGATGATGAAATCGCAAAACTCAAAAAAAAACTCGAGGCTGCCAAGAGCAAAAAGCGACGTCTTGAAGTTGCTCGTCACAATGACAAAGGCAAGACTGTCTCTTCATGAAATACTTATTGCTCTAACATGTGGTAAGATAACAATGGTTGCAGCGACATTGAGAGCGAGGAAGAACTGGCTGTTGCTCGTCCAGTTCATAACTCTTCAGTCTGTCTTATATTTTTATGCTTTGTGATGCTGTTGCTCATTTTGCCTTATTTGGTAGTACTGCACTAAAGGTCGTTATGACCACCCTTTGAAACCCAAGGCAGCACTTCCTGGAATCATGCACAGTGCATCAAAACCACCTCCAGTGATTGAGCCTCGTTGTTCTTCAACCTCTACATCCATTTCTTCAAGCCAGCAGATATCATTTACTCGATCCCACTCACTCTCAGCCCTGTTCGATGATGATGACGAAGCTCTGAGCTACTCCCACTCAAGACGAAATACTCTTCCTTCTGAGGAGGATGACCGGGACCAGGACTCTGACATCTCTGCTCCTCAAACTCATGGTTCGCCAGTGCACCGCTCAATTGACAATTACTCTGTAGCATCACGTTCCCCCTCTCCTGACTTGCACCTTCCTATGCAAAGAAAGCGCAAGCATTTGAGCTGTGATCACTCCATGGATGAGCCATTTTCAGTTAAGAAGCAACGCAAGGCTATTGACACATCAAACCTGCCCACTGGAAAACGTGCGAAGCCTGCAAAGCGTGACTTTTCTCCTGCTATCCAAGGCACAATTCAACTTGCAATTGACTATTACGAGGTTCTACTAATGACACGCAATGCCTACCCTGACGCAGATGAAAAGGAGAAGTTTGCCACCGAATCTTGGGAATATGCAATGTTGAAGCTTGCAGAGGATGATCAGTCGGAAATGGACACCTCGATTCGTAAAAAAGTACGGTATACTCTTCTAATATTTTGGTCTCTTGCTGATGCTACTTGTAGATTCAAGACTATGGATCTCATTTGCGAGGCGAACTGAAGAATCGGATCTCTCCGATTATCAAACAGCACTTCAAATTCAACGCAAGTGCAACAGACAAGGCAAAAAGTGCAAATATCGATCTTGCAGCCGGCCTCCTCGACAATGACGCTGATGCAACTACTACCTGGCACAAAAAGGTTTGTTGTTTCGTGCTGTTCATTCCACACTCTCACACTCTTCTAGGGGATCCTACCTTATGAAGGCAAGGCTATGGTCGATGCCATTCGAGCTGCAGTTTTCGATCATGGCCGCGATTCCCCAGCCATTCGCTTTGAAGGATTCGATCCTGTACCTCTGCCATTCATGGCACTCATCGTGACTTTGGTATGTTTTTTTATTTGTATCTTCCATCTGTGGTCTTTGCGCTTACTTCTGCTGAAGGCTGAACATCTCATTGTCCAATGGATCAAAGATGGAACCAATGCAAAAGGTGCCCTGAAGGAAACCAAGAATCGGCCTCAATATCATGAGAATCTGGCTTGACTTCAAGATTGGGATGCGATTCTCCCTGATATCACTTTCAAAATTCGGCAAAAGCTCTTTAAGAGACTACGGTTCGTTTGTATTTCTCTTTATGCTCACTGTTCTCAATCTTCTCCAGCGAGGAAACTGGTGTATCGGCCGCAGTTAGCTTGGCCCAATACACAGAAGATGAAAAGAGTGCGCTTCGTGCAGCTCTCCTTGCTCGCCAGGATGACTCAGATGAAGAGGATCGTGTCGAACAGGTGGAGGACGTGTAATACTTAGTGTGGATGCTCTGGGCAAATGGAAACCGTCTTAATTTTTTTTTGGTATAGTTCTTAATACATCGTTGTTTGTCATTCAAATGTTCAAAGAGATTAGCTTCATCGAATATCCAGACAAAACAAAACAAAAAGCAGTTCATTAAACATGCAATAGAATAATATATGGTGCTACAGAGGGCTATAAAGTACATAAGGTGGAGCTACGGAGGTCTACAAACCAGGGTGATAGAAATGGAGCTATAAGATCTATGCCGTCTACATTGCGCTCTGTTTCACCGGCGCTGCTTCCTGATGTATCAAATAGGTGAGATTGGGTGAAGCAGAAGCGAAACCGCAAGGTAGCGGAATGCAGCGAGAAGGAGTAAAAAATGGCCACCAGCCCAAATGTAGTGCTTTAAATCCTTAATAAACAAGAAGGGTCAGATGACTGTATGAGTCGCTCACCTGAGTGCTAGCCATGGGACAATGGAAGGTTATGAACCAACATGGCAGTTGTGGTTTGAGTTACATATGGCTTGCGTCCGCTGCCGATGCTCTCTGACGGAATCTGAACACGTGTGTTTAGGGCAGCGTTGGTTTGACTTGTAGGACATGTCGCGGCCCCAACATACTTTTACCGCTTATGGGCACGGGCTTATGTGGGCTGGCACGTCTGCCTTCCCAAAGTCGCGTCTTTGCGCTTTCCACATGGCAGCAAGGTCCTCCCGAGACAATACATTTCGTTTCAAACACGCAGGGAGAACGGGAAATGAGTCAGTAGGACTCAAGTAGTTAGGTGTTTGAAGGAGGAACCAAAAGTGCTGGTTTTGTATAAAAGGACGGGTAGTTCACCACAATACAACAGGCTATCGCCCACACAGAGTCTGAGTAAGAGAAGGAAGAGCATGACACTCAGTTTGGTTATGTCTACGTTACAGTGCAACAATTGTACGCTATGGTATCCATTGGGGACCGCTCGGTGAGACCTATCCCAGAACACTCCGAATTAACCCATTTCCCAGCATCTCTTGGGTCGACGATATGCTCTTGAGGAGCCATTCACATCATTTGAGCCTCTCGCAGTGGTACACAGATCAGAATCGTATCGTTGAAATCTACTATAATACCTTGCGGGATTAGCATTGAGCAAAGGAAGGAACCACAGGCCGTTTGGAAGCATTAACCTAGCCTTAACTTGCGCCGACATGGATGCCAGGAACAAGTTGCCAAAAGGCTGACTCATCCGCGTATGCCTCAGATTAGCACGGGTTAGGTGCAAGCTCGGTACTGCGGCCTTACTCTCGGGCCTGTGCACTCTCGCAAGTTCCACAGTCTGCTTTTATTCTCATTTTCCATTCCCATTCTCATTCTCAATCTCATTCCCATTCTTATTCTTTAGATACACTGCTTATCAAAAATTTTCGCTCTCAAAACCACACGTCCCGACTCTCATTCGCATTCTCATTCTCATTCCCAATGTCATTCCTAATCGCATCCCCAATCTCATTCTCATTCCCATTCTGCGGTCATTCTAGACCTTTATTCCCATTTCCATATGGATTCTGCTGTAAGTTCTTTGATTATTTTGTGAAGTTCCCAATGGTCTCTATCTACCAAACTAAGTTACTAGGCCCTGGAATGGGAATGGCTCATTCTCTTCTCATTCGCACGGTAACTACCGCGCATTCTCCATTCTACCAATCGCATCTATTGGCTGAAGGATCAAGTCTCGAGAGGGACCCACATCAAGAACTCTATCCCATATCCCAGCGCCTTCACTGGAAGGGACATTGTGTCGGCACTTCACCATCTAATTCAACGAGAACTGCTTGTTAACCATAACGTGTCGACAAACAACCGTCGAATTGCACTCCAAATCGCCCACAGCCTGCAGAGCCAGCTCTTTTTCTATGAAGTTGAATGGGGGAACAAGGTGCTGCAGGATGGCGTTGAAGATGTCTACCTGTTTTTGGACGACATTGAAGGTGGTGGCGGCGAACTTTCCGAACTTCCAAGTGGTGTGATAACAATGATGACTCGATGTTACTCCAGCACGTGCGTGGAGGGCGTCAACTGCTATTCCTATGACTGTCCACGTTCAAACATCCGGCTCGATCCACAAGCTGCTATGAACGTCGGAAAGAAATCCATTGAGCCTCCGTCACTGACTGAGATCAACCGATAGGTAACTATCCACTGATCGTACTCTCTCTCCAACAACTAAACCAACCACAGGACAAAAAGTGCAATCCACGCGGCGGTTTTGCAGATTGTATTTCATCCTTTGATCCTTCAGTACATATCGGGAGGCCAGTATAAATAGATTGTATTTCGACTGCTGTAACGATTTGAAGGGCGATAATGGCGGCCATGTGCTACCGATAAAGCTTGTGTACTCTAGCCTAAGCCCTCACATCAACTATGAACATGCTGCAAGAAATATGACAATTGTGAGCATGGCCTTCGTTGGAAATGAGCAAGTCAGCACGACTCAGCATTCTCACCCACTAGGGAACCTTCGGGAACTTTCTATAGACCTCGGAAACGTTCTATTATATTTTATCTACAAGGACAATGAAAGCAGATATAAAGTAAGGCAGCAGAAGTAAAGAATCCCTCCCGAACTTACCGAGTGAGCCTCAGAAGAGGCGCAAGGGAAGAAATCCCAACAGCCTTAGGTGAGCCCTTGCTATTGGAGCGTTTACGCACCCTTTAGGGGCTATAGCTATACAAAACACGAGTCTTTCGCGCTTGAAGTCGAGGAACATTCAACTCACATAAGCTGATAGTCAATGCACTCATAGATTTCTTTTGCGACCACATTTGCGAGATCTTTCTTAGCATCCTTCAAGACTGACCCATCAACTAGGGCCTTGAACGTGCAAGTGTCTTCATCTATCACAATCTTGGCCAGAAAGTCCGTCAACGAGTCTGCAGTCTGCAGCAAACTAGGACGGGACACTGGCGGTCTCGTCAGCTTCGGATTCCGTGAACTTTTGAAGATTCCTGTGTATCTTTGCGGATACCTGTTGAGTGTAGATGAGACAGGTCGTGTTCCAATGCCGCTTGGCTGGTTGATATTTAAACGTCTCAACAGTTTAATCTTTGGTGCAGCCACATCGTGCGGAAGTGCACTTTTCAGTAATTGAGGGCATTGGATCACGAGCAAGTTAGCAGTCAGAGGTCGAGAGATGGTGGTTTGTTGAGAGTGGCAAGTTTGTACTCTGCCTTTCCGCTTTGAGCGAGTCAAGTACAAGTTCGTAACCTGCAAAACCGCCGGGTAGATTGCGCTTCCTCCACAGGACTACGCCAGCTGACAGCTTTCGTTGGAGGAGGTAAGTTGTGTGACGAGAAACAATGTAAGCGTTCGTCGTTCTCGGCTCGTTCACTCTTTGAGAGGCTTTTTTGCCTCCTTTTGAGGTGTACAGTCTCATTTTGTAGTAGATACGTCTTCTAGGTACGGCTTCTAGGTAGTGGTTATAATGCAACTCGATTGTCATTAGCACTCACAAACTTCGCGCCCTCTATACCCTCGTCCTGACCTGTACCGAGCCACGTTGAAATACTACTGTCATTATATAATATACCACCGTAGTAGTTCTCGCAGTAACATTAGAAATTATTCTACATCTACGTCGCATTCCGCAGAGTCAACACCTCAGCATTTTGCGTATCAGCTGAAAGAAGTATTAGTTCTCCACGAAATATTCATTCTCGTCCGTCGTTACGCTCGGAAAGGCCAGCGGGCAGTCACCACAAAACCAGTTCCTAGGAGGAGGGGTACATTGACGACCTCAACATTGTGGAAAAGGCCTTCATCAATCCCCTTTTCCATTCTCAAGGCGCCATCCTTCCTGACAAGTTACATGACTTCATTGTTATTGTCTTTTCTAATACTCCTGATATGCGAGAGTGCAATAAGCTCTTGCTACACAATGTATACATTGCCAGCATTTCCGACAATTGTATACTGGGGGACAAAGGAAACCAGCACATAGCAAAAAATTCCAAGGAAAAAATCTCATAGCCTCTCCAACAGACTACATGCAGATAATATACAGAAATAGGAGCGGGCAGCCTACTGCCCCGAACCCGCAACATCAAACCATACTCTCCTTGTCCATCGTCGTCTCCTCGTCACAGTGATTTTACCCTCTAGCTCTCTCTCCACAGGATTCAACCATGCATCATTTGTATAGCTCCACCCATCTCTGTCGACTTCCCCTTCAATCCAGTCGCCACGTACATCTTTACGCCAATCTTCCGTTGGCACGAATGACCAGTTGGGCGACAGCGAGAATGTAAGATTGCTGCTGTGTCCGTTCAACCAAATGAGTGATAGTGTATAACACGCAATAAAACAAAAGACAAACCTAACATGTCCTTGTGAATCCCCAACTGAACTCCAGCCATCCCGTCCTCTAGTCCAGGGCCCTCTCTCCTTGTCAGACAAATTCTCTTTCGACCAGCCTTTCTTCTCTCCGTCCGAAGAGCCCAGTCGCTCATTCTCAAACAATTCGACTTCTCTCACCTCACTTGCCCAAACGCGGTCATCCAGCCGGTCATCATCCAACAACCTTACGAGCTTCATCATCACCGTCGACACAAAGTGATCCAGAGTCTGAGGAATGTGACTGGTAGAGCCATCAAGGAGATAGTAGGAGAGTTTTCGAAGGATGTAAGGCGCATGCGGATCTTCAGCAGCAGTTGCCACATTCCAAAGGAATAATTTCACAAATGGCACCATGTTGTCCTGAAGATATGCTTGGACATCTGGATGGCATAAAGCCCACGGTACGACACCGCCCAATAGCGTCACGAACCGGGCAGGGAATGCTGGATGTAGCACCAACACCGCACTTGGTCCAACCAATACGCACAACACAAGCAAGAGCACTGAAGCTCTGGTCTGAGTCGACGACGACGAGTAAGTCAACAGTGGCATGTAAGGGGCCAAAGTATCGTTAAGGTCTGCTCCGAATCCCATGAGGTTCTGTATTCCTTGGATATTGGCGGAGTAGTCAATCGATGCTTCCTTCCCCTTGTCGGTCGAAGACGGTGGTGCGACTGGTTTGGCATGGATACCTGCAGTGGGCTTCCCAGGTCTGGGAACGTCGACTGAAGGATCTGAAACGACCGCCTCGGGAATCTTGGGTTGTCGCTCCTTCGTCGTAGCTTGACTATTTGTTGCAAGTACCAGCGCGATAGTCCCAACGAGTGGAAGCACAAATAGCAGTCGAGGATATAAACCTACAAACCCAAGAATATCCGAATATTAGACAATGACGTAAATGAAATGAAAAAAGAAAGCTGACAAAGAAACACATAAATCCCCATCCACGTCGCACTAACTCTAAACCCTCTTTTCCACAACAAAATCTCCTCAACTCTATCCTGAACCCAAAATATAGGTCCAACAATACTAACAAATCGTTTAAAGTTGTTCGTCATAATAGGCAACGAGATAGGATCCCTTGTCGAAAGCAACGTGATTTTGCCTGCCTTGTCCTTCTTCACCCCAGCTCCGGGCTTGGTTTGTGGCAGACCAGCCAGAAGCATCTGAGGCATCAAATTCACAGCATTGCTGTATAGCGTAGCTCCAGGAGAAAGCGGGGCATCCGGAGTTGGTGACGAGGTGCGTTCAAAAGAAAACGAAGTTCGTGAACGCGCAGGGGGAAGGCTTGTCGTGATTTTTGGTGCACGTTTGATTGAGCCTGGTCCCTTTGCTAGTGAAGGAGACGCAGATGGAGGAGGTTGAGTAAGTCGTGTGGCACAATGAGGGATGTTTATGTAGTCCAAGGTCGTGGCCATGATAATGGTGATGACGGCATATGTAGAAAGCCGTTTCCACACTTCATCAACTCTTTGTCAATTTCACAATGTCCCCCAAACTCAAGCAACACTATAACCCGGAATATGTTTGTATCGTTCTCAAGCAACTTCGTTAAAACATTTAATTCTGTAATAAACCGCCAGTCTACCTAATGAGGTCTCTAAAAGACCTCCAAACCCACGAACACGTACAAAATACTCAAAGCAGTTACAACATTTGTTCATAAAGCATTCCAAGTCCCAATAAAAATCTTAAAAGCAGCATAACACCATCACATTCCATCTGAAAGCATAGACCATTATCAAAGGTTCTGTGCCATCCACTCGACCTGCTTCCTCATCGTCTCCTGGTGAACACGAATGAATTCAAGGAATTCTACCGGATTCAGCATTAGTACTCACAGAATCGTACAGGTGGTATGCATATTCAGATTGGGTGCAAGGTGTCTCAAGAAAATGGCCGACATGCTGAACTCCATATCCCCAAGCCATGGTAACCTACTCAAAAAGTAAGTGAAAAGTAGCAAAAAAGGTAGATCAAACTAACAGGGTCATAACAGATATCGTAAGATTCGTCACCAATCGGGGCAACGGGAGTCTATACGAATCAAAGAAAAAAAGGACTTGAGCGCCGTTCAATATCAAAGACGTGATGCCACAAACCATCATCAGCACACCAGTAGCCCTACTCTCACTATTAGTGCTATAAAAGTTTCTATAGTACTCTTCCTGGGAAAGCCGATAAGAAACAATCAACTTCAGATTAACTGAGAACAAAAACTCACCCAATACAACTCATTGGGATTTTCATCACCGTACTTCTCGAACTTGAATTCAAGGGGAATTAGATAAACCCGGGAATAACGAAAGGATAATATAAACAGCGTACGAGAGCCCCAGAAGCCAGATCATCCAGCCACTGCTGTTGAGCAGCGAACCATTGCTCATAGGACATACCCTAAGTGCACAGGCTCTCAATTAGCACAGCTAAGATCTTTAAGGAATAATATTTACAAAGGTTTGCTGCCAGTATTTTTCAGGCGGGGCTTTTGATGTCAAGGGGAAAGCCTCATCGTTTTGGGCTCCAGCATGATGATCCTCCTGGAGAGAAACATATGAACAAAGACAGGGAAGAGATGATCAAGGACTTGAGTATACATTAATTGGAATGAGAACCAACGGAAGCTCTTCTTGTTGGTGCACAACCTCACGGTGATCCTGCCCCTCTCAGTTCTGGAACAGTAAAAGCATAGTCGTCAGAGACTTACATTTGAGCCTGTATTGCTTTTCATCCTTGGAACTTCTCCTCCCCTCGTGCGAACGGCAGGGGTCAAAACCGAGAACGGGGTTGGAATTGTAGTTGGGGCGCTCATTGAACGGAGGCGAAAGTATCTTTGTACATTTCCTATGGGTAACCTAAAGCAAATGTTTAAGTAAGGATAAAGAAAGCCCGAGTAGAACTTACTTGGCAAGTTTGGCCAGCGCATGGTACGTCCGTGTTTGAGCCTCGCGTCCTTCGTTCTTCGCAGCACTGTAATCAGAAACGAATTCCTTCATGGCCAGCAAAATCTCAAGGTCATCTGATGCAAACGCGCTATCGGAAAGATGACCATCCCACCAAGCCTCGACGTTTTCTGTTCCCCTACACCAAAGGTGAGAAAACAAACCGCCGTCGGAAGCGTGCGTATTACTTGCCTTTGAATGAGTTTACACAACGGCCCTAAATTCATATCGGGGAGAGTTGCTGCCCACGCCGCGTCAATGAGTTTAGTCAGCTCATGGTCATAGCGATTTCGAGCTATGCGGGTGGTTCATCCCCTTTGAGGATTTTCTCAAGTCGATCTTGGGTGCGCCGTTTTTGTTTCGCGCGCAATTGGGAGGTCATGGCGTAGACGCTAGTGATGGTGGGGAAAAGAAAAGAGAGTCACGTCCTCCGTAGTTTTCACGGGTGCGCCGCATCTTCGAGTTTGTTCGGGAGCCTAGGTCGTCGATGCGTCCCCGAATTTCACTCGGTCAAAGAAGGAAAATCTGAAAGGTTTCTTATAAAAGTCCTTCCAACGAAAAAAATAAAAAATCGAATGCCGCGCTTTCACCTGTAGCATGATGTCAAACAATATTGCTTGAATGCTCGGCGAACAGTATCACGATTAGGTTTTGCATTCATATGAAGGAAGCCTGGTTAGCATGAATCCAAGAAACCAAAGCTTCTATCTAAGTCAGGGTTCAGAAGACGGCTCTGGGTGGAAATTCAGGTTTTCAAATGAGAAGTCGAGAATCGTTTTCACCTGACTTCAGATTCAAACTTCAAGGTATCTGACAGACGTATCACCGACTACTTTCAGTCTTATAGTATAAATGATGTCTTGTAACCTACGCTCATATTCATGTCAGAAGAGACCCTTCCCCATGGGAAGACTGGAGCGTAGAAGATCAGACAATTCAAAATGGAAAATATAAACGGAGAATCGACTGACTCGTTGGCAGGAAACATGATTTCTTGTTTTATTTGATCGTGAGTTCATAAATTCGGCCTATACTTGCAAGTAATGGAGAGGTGACTAGTTGAAACATGACGGGCTGTACCAAGCTGCAACTTATTGCAATTGACAGATTTGCATCCTTCTGCTTGCGAAATGAAACGCCATAACAACTCAACCATTAAAGGCAATTAAACAATAACAGTAACTGATACCAGCATTTTATTTTAGAAGTACTTCCTGAACTCCTTAAATCTAATTAGAAAGTATAGTAATCTTCCATAGCCTCAAACAATCCAGGCCCTGTCGGTGTCCAACCGGTCCATTCCCTTGTCAACTGATTGGTGATCTTCCCTCCACTTCCAAGAATCTGCGAAAATGGGCCCCACTGGTTCATAGCTTCCTCTGGAGGAACACTCTTACTCTCAACACCGAGCTTCCGCCCAATGAACTCCGCAATCTCCCGTGTCGGGATACCTTCCTCAGCTATCCCGTTGAGATTTGCACCAGGTTTCACTTTCTCAGCGGTCAATGCTAGAACATAGAGCGCTGCTGCATCTTTCGCATGAGCAGCGGGCCACACGTTCGATCCTTCCCCAATATATCCTGCAAACCCAACCTTCTTCGCAACTTGGATCTGGTTCGTAATGAAAGGATGTTCTGAGCCTTCGCCATGCGTGACTGGAGCGAGCCGAAGGTTAATTCCTCGAACACCTCGGTCTACATAGCTCACAACGAGCTTCTCGCTGAGCTGGCGAAAGCCTGCAGGATCCTGAGTTTCCGCTTTCGCGCTCATCTCGTCTTCAGTGAGATTACCGAGCGTACCAGAGGAATTGATGAAGGTCTTTCCTGTGCCGCTTTCGACCAAGGCATCGCACATGGCGGTGATCGCTGCTCTGTCCTCCTCACAAGCCATAGCATAACCATTGGGCTGGAAGATGATATCGTGGTTGAAGGCACAGTGTAGGACGGCATCGGACTCTGCAGCTGCTTGGCTGAGTACGGTGAGGTCTGTATGAGAGCCTCGGACGATGGTAGTGGCGCCGAGAGAGAGGAGCTTTTCAGCTGAGCTGTCTGAGCGAGCAAGAGCAGTTACAGTATGACCTGCGGCAACCAGATGTTCGACGATGTGAGAGCCAATGCGGCCAGTACCACCTGTGAGGAAAACTTTCATGGTATAGATGTTGATGTGCTGGAACTTTGAATGTGCTTTGGAGATTTGAAGTCATTGGTATTCTGCTTGTGGATTATAAGGAGAAGACGTATCGGCTAAGAACCGCTCATTTTACGGATATCTTCCAAGCCTTCAATGGGATAAAGGTAGTGATTTGGAAAGGTGACCCAAGGTGCGGATGCATGTCAGTCAAAACGGCTGTTATCCGCGATTGGATTGACTCAATAGCCCCGGGTCGTTTTGAGAGTCGTGAGCACTCTGAAAGGTCCACAAGGCAATTGGTAGTTTTATACTCTGGGCTTGAGGGCGTTCACTCGTGTTGACTGGCGCCGAGCAGAGAACGATGGCGTCTCACTGAGCCCAGGACGACGACCGCGACATGTCAAAGTCCTTGTGCTTGAACTTAAGGGATAGAGTGAGGAAGTATATTCCATGCTATAGCTTACAATAGAGATACTAGAACAGTGAAAGTCTGCCTTCCAAAAACGACCTAGGACCAACGATGAGTATTTCCTCGCGATAATAATCAAGAATAATTTAGCTGGACAAACTCGGGCTCCACGGACACTGCGAATTCCTCTTTCTTATGAAGGAGAATTTATCAAGATGTCACAAATGTTTGGAAAAGGAGAGCCACTCCCATACGATTAAGCTTTTATCGGAGTTCCTGAGGTGAATGCTGAGGGAACGAATGAAGGCGCTTTGCGGCGGCATATTCCTCCTTACTCCGCTTCTTTCATCTCCATCAGCCCAGCTGTCTGGAAAGTTTTATTATGCATGTTCTCAACGAACTTTCGACTTTGGTTCTTTTTGCCCCTCCTCAGTCTCACGAAACGAACGAATTTATTCGGCCTCGGTCGGCAACACACCCCGCGATCTCTCGCTCTTTCTTTCCTTCCCCGAACAAAATCGTTGAATATTCATGTCACCAGACCCTATTGGACCCGGTAGCCACCAGAATGAGCTTCTAAATGGGTGCCTGACAAACTAGCCAAGACCTCGATTTTGCTAGTGCGTGCCGAGGCCGTCATTCTCAAACGTGAGGCTTATATCTACGTCTGGTCAACATTGTGCCATTGCAGACGCTCGTTGCTCCTTATTTTCAGCCACAATTTTGCCGGCCCCGCAAATTTGATGGCACCGCCAATCCCGTTTTGGGATCCTCTTCATGCGCCATCAGGGTCTATTATACGGTTCCTGTCCAAAGTCAATGGAGAATGCAGCCAATTGTGATACATGGTAAGCGCAAAAGGTCTCAAAACTCTTCAAGAAACCTCTTTGCAAGTATCCTACAAGCTTGGAATATTGTCAACTAGTCAACAAGCACACGCTTTTCCACATGGCTGGTATCTAAGTCGGTGATCTCACTAGTAAACTGTGCCTCTTTCTCACACGGACTGTCACATCAAACATCCGCACCCTATTGATCATTCCTTCTTGAGAACCACTGTTACCACCTTTTATTATTTAAAAACTGGGGGAGGAGTTCATCGTTGAGCTCTTCCCCTCCCCCACTCACCTTCCCGACCCCCCATCCAGGGCACTTCTCCCTCCGTTCGCCCCCTTTGCAGCCCTCGTGGCCTTTTGGTGCGAGACGCGTAATATGAGCTCCCCCACACCTGAAGAACTGCAAACTCTCCTTGTCCTTATCGAAAATGTTCAGATTATCGACTGGTTTGCTGGTGAGTACTCCTTAGCCCTTTCGGAGTTGAGATTAATTCGCCTCTAGTGGGATCTGTCGCCCTCCTTGTGTATGTGAATGTGGATGAAACGTAATGAACCCGGAGTTTGACGGCGCCTCGAACAGATACGACTACTTCCTTACATTCGGAGACGAAGTAAGCATCATTCCACGCGTGAATGGCAATAGATGCTCATACCGGGTTTCAGGTTGAATTAATGTGGAAAGGGCGGTTTGCTCTACCTAAGCTAATCTTCGTATGCCGTTTTGAACTCTGCCTGACTAGAAAGCTCACACGCTTCCTCTTAGTTATGGGTAAATCTTTTATATTCATACGAAGACACCTTAATGACCTCTCTGAAGAACCGCTATTTCACTATTGCAGTGACCTGGTACGTATCGTATAATTCCAACCACAAGCTTTCTCACTCATATTTTCCAGCTTCATGGTCTTCTTCGGTGCGTGCCTTCGGTCGCGTTATGGCTGTTCATCGGCTGAGCTTCTGAATAGTCCTTCTCAAGCCAACCTTACAGCCAGATATTGTGAGTATTTACCTCACCATGCTTGAGCGCTAAATAACTGAGCTTCTAACAGGCGTACGCATGCTGATATCCAAAACTAACTTGTACTTACTTTTTGTCATCCCAGCTGTCAAATATTCTTACAGGTATAGTTTTGCTCCGTACTTCCTACTCTTTGTCTTACTTGGTTATAGGTTGAAACCGGAGTATCGACCTTAATTATCGGCACCGTCGACTTGGTTCTTATGCTCCGGTAAGTGCCATTCTTTCCATACAAATTCCCCAAAATCCTCAATTTTTGGTCAGAGTGTGGGTTCTCTATGGAGGCGGAAAAGCTATTCTTGCCGTATTCCTTCTCCTCCTGACGGGTAAGACTCCGCCGGTGCGAACAGATAATGAAAAACTGACATCGCCTCCTCGCCAGCCGAAATAGCTTGCATGTATGCATTGTGCGCTTCGAATGGTTATTTGACGCTGATGGATTCGCGAATAGGGTCGTGATACAATATTTTGCGGTGGCGCAGTTCAAAAGTAGGTTTGACATGCTCGTGCACTTGTTGTGATCAGTCCACTAATAGCATTCCCCAGCTTTTCTTCACCTCGGGTGAGAACTTCTGAATATACTCCGATGAAGCCAAGCTAATACGACCTCCAGACCTGTCCTCCCCGGGTGCTACGCCATGGGTCAGCTTGATTCTGTACCTTTTCGATTCTCCACATGCTGATGAGTTCTGACAGAGAACCCGCCCAGCTACCTTCCCCTCATGCTTGTCCCACCCTTGGTTGTTGTAAGCCGATTGATTCCATCCAATGGGAGCGTTGCTCACTCTGAACTAGTCCGTGATCATGTGTTGCTTGACGCTGTTTAGATGTCGCCATCGACTCGCCCTTTTCTTTGGATTTGGGAGACCAAATGCTCGTTCAGAGCCCGTCACTGAACTCTTCCTCAGAGATGGTACTTTTTGGTTCATCGCCGTCTTTGCAGTAGACTTCGCGCAACTTATGATCTGGTGTTTCGGCCATCCTACGCTCTTTTCCCTTTTAATTATGTGAGTATATCAAACCTTTTGTCATTGTTCATCTGTCTGATTTTCCGTGCAGTCCTTCTATCGTGTTCGTCTTAATACTTCATTCTCTTCCATTTCTCAAGCTGACTTGACTTGCAGGATTTACACTATTCTTTCATCACACGCCCTCTTGAACATCAAGCACGTTGTGCGACCGGAAATCACTGTGGAAATGGTTGAACCCAGCATACCTTCCCCACTATCGCTTGTTCGTAATAGCCCAGCTCGGGAAGATGGGTTCTACATGATGGGAGAAAACGAGTCGAGATCAAGGTTTTCTACAGACGGAGACGGTCTCACACGTCTTCCATCTCGGGCCTCTTCTCGCCGTAACAAACTCAGGAAATCCCCATCCCTCAAGAGTCTCAAAACCCCACCTCCCTCTGCTCCCGCTATCATGCTTCACCGATCTCCATCCTACAAGCCTACGCCCACGTTTAGTATTCACAGTGGACATAGCGAGTATTCTGAAACTTCAACTACACCCCTGCGACCGCTGCGTCCAGGTAGCGAGGTCTTGAACGAGGTTAACATGGGCTTTGCAACCTCAGAACCAACTTCTGCCGTATATGAGACACCACCCAATGGTGGACTACCTTATCGTTCTCCCTATGCACACGATACTCGGATCGAACCTACCATTTGGTCGCCACCTTTGTCACCTTCCTCAAGGTCGCCAAGCCTACCAAATTATAGTCGTCCATTCACAGGTTCCTCATTGGACGCTCCTCCGTTTTCGGACTATTCGGCAGATTCTAGATGATTTTTGAGCAAACATAGTCATTAGTTTCAGGTTTATTTTACTATCATTCGGGTCTCCTTCATTGTGCATCCATGTTTCTTGTTCTGGAAGGCTCGTCCTTCACCCAGTTGTATTACCACGTCTACTTACTTACTTCGTCCCCACGCAATTCTCCTCGCATTTCATGTAGCTACGTATTTTGGAACGAATCTCTTTTTCTTGTTGATATTAGACACCCACTGTCATTACTCGGACCTCTCTACGTAAGCCGCTCCTTTAAGATATTTTCTGTCACAGTACATTCTAGCAGTTCACGTGAAAGGCAGGTTTGTACGTACCGCCTTAACTTTCAGGGTACAAAGTCGTATTCCGATCCTGGAGGAGCTGTGCTGCCGCTTCCCAAAGCGTCTCACCTAGAGATGATGCCCAAGGTGTGAGAGTTGACATTGCGTTTGTGATATCTAGTACCCAACCGGCATAAATATCATATCCCGCCATGAGGAGTCGACGATCCACTTGTCCCGTCCTCAAACGGTCATATAATACATCTGCGTTTGGTTGACTCTGGTCACCAGCATGCAGTATGACGATCTGAATTGAGAGCGGAAGTCCCGGGATCAAGTTGTCAGTGATAGCAGAAAACCCTTTTGCAGAGAATAGAACGGGGGCCTTCAGATGAGTCAAAGAGACGGAGTTGCGAAGTGGAGACCAGTCCCATTCGGTGTGACCTTGTGGATTAACCGTAATTTCGAAGTGGGTTAGTTTCTGGAAAATTGGCAGACTAAAGTCGGGAACGGTTTTTTTTGGCCCAAAGGTGTGAGGATTACAGTTTAACCGTTGAAGTGGCCATGAAACTGGCTGTTCGATGCCTTGATTTGGAGATATCGGCCAGAAACATAGGTTTTGCAAGTAGGGAAGGGTGTAAAACTGGGTAGGTAAGGCAGATATACGGACTGAAGTGCTCACAGCGCAAGTTCGGGCTTGTCTCGCACGTGTTTGGAGGAGTTCCAACTTGGGACCCATAGAATGAAAGACTAGCGCGCGAAAGAGATATTTGTCCGCCCTAAAATCAGCTCAATGGTCCAGGCATATAATTGCCGTCATCCCAGATATGCTTACCAGGATTGAATTTGTTTGGAAACCGTTGATAATACAAGTGCAGTAGTGTGATCAGCTTCTGCTGCTAACTCAATGAGATACTGGACAACTTCGAAGGGCAGTTCTGGGAACGGTGACCAAGACTGGAGGGATCGCACAAGAGTGTTTTGGACGGTTGCAAGGATGCCTTTATGATTGGTCAGAACGTGACCAAGAATCCCGTCGTTCTGAATTGCTCGATCAATATTGTATAGCTCCTGTTGAATCTCTTGTTCAGCGGCAGCTACTGATCTAGAAGAGTAGAAAGGAAAGATCGTGTTGTGCTGAAGCGCCAACGTGAATATCTGGAGGATTTCCTTGTCGATACCAAGTGTATGGAAATCTAAGTCTTCAGTAATTGTGAGGACTTCGCGTTGGAGTATGACGCCATTCAAGGGGGAAGACATAGAAGCCTTGAAAGTGATTGTTCAAGGCAAGCGGGGGGACTCAGAAGCGCTCAAGCGATGATGGTTCAAGTCTGTTGTTGTATTTGAACCGCAGTTAGAGATATTTAAGTTCGCAGCCATGTCACATCTTCAGGAACTAGGACAAGATGGTAGTATATGAAGTCAAAATAAAAGTGATCCCTCTGAGGGCAAAAGCAAGCGAAAGACTAATAAACAAATAGGTTCCATAGCCAAACAGCCTACATATTATAGAGTCACACGGAATCAATGTTTCCACATATCATTCTCAGAGCCCCCAATCGTCCTCATCCATGTACATTGCTACCCTATCTTGCAACCTTGACTGACCAACAAGACTTTTCCCAATGCTAAAAGCGTCGTCTCCGTCTCCAGAAATAAGTTTCTCCCAGTCTTTTCCCCAGTTATCTGGGGAATTCAAAAGTACGACCTCCTTCCTGTGCAAAATATGCCCCTCTTCTAAGCGAAATCCAGGATTCTTCAAGTCCAAATAGATGTGGCCAATTAACATGAGCCCTTTCGAATTAGGTCGAGACAGCCATTCGTCCATCCTATGCATAACATCTGCTTGAAGAGGCCAGCACTTTCGCAGAAGTATCATCTCGAATGCCACGTTCGGGAAGGTATCGAGCGGAAGCTTGGGTAGGCCGCCCCAATCGATGTATTCGAGGGTATCTCGAAACGCAATACTCGCTGTCTCTTCCTCGGCCTCTTTGGGAGAAAAGAGGAAGCGGAAAATATACTCTTCGGAGGTTGGACTTAAAGAGAGGTGCCGCACATGACGGAGGCACGTGAGGGCGGTTGAAATGAGACACTCCGGGGAGGCATCCCCAGGGTATTGAGGATAAAACCAGAGCCCAAGATGCTGAACTCCTGTACAACGGGATACTATCTCTTGAATTGAAGGGTACAATTTATGGCAAGGGTGATGGACTAGGATTGCTTTGACATTTTGGTGCACAGATTGTGGCGACTGAGATTGAACCCATGTCCGGATTCTATCCACATCTTCCTGAGTTGTGAGTTGCATAGAGTAATATCTAATGCTTTGTATCCTGTATTGTACAGACATATGAGAAGAAAGACTACATGTGACCTCGGGCACGAACCACTTAAAAACGCGTTTGCTGACGAGAAGTAAGGTGGAGAGACTTTGAGGGTACTCAAAGAAACATGTCTGGAAAATTTTGAATTCCAGTTCTAGCGGCAGCAGAGGGTTCAGGGGTGACAAAGATGCTGTTAGCAACGAGGACATGGCGGGCAAACCGAAAAGAGGTTTGTGGTTTCGGTGGCGTCTAATTTCCTCATTACCCTCACGGGGGTTCAATCCTTGACCCACAGAAATAATACTGATACTTGTATGATCCAATAGAAGTCGATGCGCTCCTGGGTTTCCATAATTCCTCTTTTCTCTAACCATCCCGACGCTCTTTATGGCACTCAACAAAGACCATGTCATGCGCCTTGCCCGTCTCAGAATACCGGCTCCTGCTTCACTGGGACTACCAAGCCTACACTGTCACTCCTCGGACCATTTCATTGTGTACTTACGTTTTATGTTCTAGAATCATCTTATTTCGCCGAGTTCTATCATGCCTTCCTGGTTCCCGTGCGCAATTCATTGAAATTCATGCAGTGATGACTCTCTTTGTGTTGATTATACCCACCAACATCGCCGCTCACACCTCTCTACATCGGTCATCATTCAATGTACTTCTATCAAATGTGTTCATGTAGCTCACACAGTCAATTACATTTCCACGTACCGCTTTCAGGATATAGAGTCGAATTCCGATCCTTTAGCAGCCGAGTTGCTGCGCTCCAAAGTATATCTCCAGTTGAAGCTGCCCAAGGCTCGAGAGTCGACATAGCATTATCGATGAAGAGCACCCAATCGGCGTGAATATTGTATCCAGCCAAGATGACTCGACAGTCCACCTCGCCTATTTCAAGGCGGTTGTATATGCCTTCTGTTACAGTCGGTCTTTGAGCGCCAGCGTGCAATATGATAATCTGGGCGGAGACTGGAAGTCCAGGTATCAAATTTTCAATGATGGCAGAATAGCCTTTTGGTGTGAGGAGAACGGGGGCTTTCAGATGGGTTAATGTGACCGAATTGCGAAGCGGAGACCAGTCCCATTCCGTGTGACGTTCCGGATTAACTGTAACCTCGAAATGGGTGAGATTCTGGAATAGTGGAAGTTTAAAGTCAGGGAGCATTCCCTCGAAACAGAACCGTTGAGGATCGCAGTTCAATCGTTGGAGTGGGAAGGTTATTGAATGCTGAACGACTCCAGCTGACATAGCTGGCCAAAAACAGAGGTTGATCAAATTTGGAAGTGTGAAGAAGTATGCAGGTATGCTCTTTATCTCAATAGAATTTATTGCACATGTTTGGACCTGTCGAGCACGGGTTTGGAGCAACGCAAACTTGGGACCTATAGAATAGAAGACTAAGTTGCGAAAGAGATATTTGTCCGCCCTACAAGTGACCCAGTTATTCGGAAATATGGCTTCCATCTTTCAGAATGCACGTACAAGAGTTGAATTTGTTTGGAAACCATTGATAACGCAACTCTCGTCCAGTAGTGCGTCTCTGCTGCTAGTTCGAAGATATATTGGACAATTTCTATCGGCAACGCTGGAAAAGGTGACCAAGAGTGGACTGATTTTATTAACGTTTGCCGAACAGACTCAAGGAAAGCCTTCTTCTGAGTTAGAACGAGGCTGGGCATTTGACTACTCTGAATAGCTTGATCAAGAATCGAAAGTTCCCGTTGGATCTCTTCTTCGGCAAAAGTTACTGATCTCAAAGAGAAGAAAGGAAATATCGTGTTATGCCGAACCGCCGATGTGAAGATTTGAAGGATGTCCTTGTCGATACCAAGGGTGTTCAGATTCAAACTGTCGGAAATCTGGAGCACCTCGCGGTGGAGAATATTACTTTTTGGTGAAGCGGACATGGGGTTGTTGCTGGTCAAAAGCAAATGTGGTACTGACGAGCGCCTGTTGAAAGTGAGGTTGCAACGGGGGACGGAAGCTGGCAAAAGCCCCCATGCCCAGGCTCGATGCCTTCCATAAATCCTGTACACGATGACAAGAGAAACTAAACGAATATCCACGGTCGTTGAGAACCAGGTATTTTACATTTCTACCAAAACGCTCGAGAGCCTCGTATCAGCCAAAATCAATCCTATCCTTCAACTTTAGAAGCCCGACGCGCTGTTTCCCAATGCTAAAAACATCTTGTCCGTCCCCAAAGGCATGTTCATCCCAGTCCTTAGCCCAGTCTCGGGGGCTCTGTAAAAGCACTACCCTCTTGTCATTCAAAATATGATCGTCCTCCAAATCAAATTTTGACGAATCCAGGTGAAAACTCTCATCCATGAGCAAGATGAGTCCCATGGAACGTGGCCGAGATAGCCAATCTTTCATCGTGCGCATATCGCCCAGCTTTAGGGGCCAGATCTGCTCTATCATTATATAAGATGAGTTGGGGAATGTAGCGAGAGGAAGACGCGGCGTCTCTGGGCCACCCCAGTCTACGGAAATTAGGGTATCTCGAAATGCAATAATATCTGCTTCCTCCTCCTTTTTAGGATATCCGAGGAGACGAAAAAGATGCTTTTCGGTTTCAATATTCAAAGAAAGATGACGGACTTGAGAGAGACGAGTGAGAGCGGTCAAGATCAAAGGGTCTGGGGAGTTGTGCTCCTCGGACTTTGGGTAAAGCCAGAGGCCGAGATGCTGAACGCCGGTACAGAGCGATACAATTTGTTCAATGATAGGATAAAGTGAGACGCGTGGGAGATGAACTAAGATTGATTTGACGTTTTGGTTCAGGGATTGAGGTGTTTGGGATTTGATCCACGTTTGGACTCGTTTAATTTCGGCTTTCTCGTTAAGTTGCATGGAGTAGTATCGAATTGCATTTAGACTATATGTTTTATAAAAAAAGGGGATGTGTGAGAAAAAAAGGCGTGCACAAGACTGCAGACTTTGGACACGAACCAATAAAACACTCGTTGGCAAATGAGAAGTAAGGGCGGGAGACATTGGCGATCTTCAAAAAAACAAATCTCAAAGATTCGGAGTTCCAGCTCTGGTGGGAGTTTTGGGATGGGTGGTTCAGAGGACATGAGAGTTCACTTCTAAAGGTGGAATTATTTTGGTCATCACAAAGAATTATCCCCATCCTCCTCGGTTTTTCTGGGCGGCGGACCAAGAATTGAAATTTATGGCTGAATCAGTTCGAGACGGCTATGTAATTGGCTGCACTTTTGGAAGTTCCGCTGTTCGGCTGGAGCTGTAGTGAACCATTGATGTACGTGCCAGTCGTTCAGGATAAAGGTTTCAAATTACATGAGCTATTCAGAACGTCCCAGACACTCACTAAACAAGCCGACTCTTCTACGCTTGCCTGACGCTGGTGGTGAAATTGGGCGTCAGCTCTGGCTTAGCTTGACTCTTAACTACCATGGCGTCGCCCTCGGCTGAAGTTCTGACTACATTGCTTCCAACAGAGCTTCAGTTGCCCATCTTTGACATGTTTCATTGAGTACTCGATACTCTTGAGAGTTCATTTCTTGTCTCTCGGAAAACATTTCAGTTGTGAGTTGCCACTCGAAACCTTCGCCATTTATCGCTGTTAGTTCCAAGTAAAAACTCTATTCGTTTCTTTTCTTTGAATCTCTCTCGTGACTCGGACGTGATAAGAATAAAACCTTGGATACAAACTCAGACGCGTGCGATTGTTCGGCGGAGGGTGCGAAAGCATATTGCTCAATTTATCAAATTGCAGCCTCTTCTCTGATATCACTGAACTCGTCAAAGCATGTACGGGTGTGGAGCACTTCTCGATGTGGCTTCTCGGCGGAGATCCTCCTCCCTTCCTTGATTCTTTGCTCCTGTTTTGTCTCACGTCCCAACGTGTGCGGTCTATCCTTGACCCATAGAGCCGAATCCCACATTCGTTGGCTTCGATTTACAAGCATAATAAATGCTCTCAAATCTCTACGTATTGCATTTACGGACTCATTGCACTATAAATGATTGGGCAATAATGCCAAATCTTTCACTCGGATTTTTCTGACCGTGGCACATACTTTCCAATACACGCATAGTCGCGAGCCAATTTCGACAGAACACACTAATTGTAACAATAACTGTCCCTCCACAACTCCAAACGTTTGGTTCTGTTCTTGGATGCAGCAAATCTCGAGGAGTAGCTTCGAGTGAGAGTTCCATGTTTTCTCATGATGAAGTGGTTTTAGCATATGCATCTCTGGACTGGGCAGGCGCTGGAATTGGAAAATCATTACTCGGGAGATGAAGATGTTGTATTCGTGACCGGAAAATGTCTTGCAGGGAGGCCTAAGAGAGACGACGGGTTAAAGCGACGGACAAGCGAAAAGATTTGAATTGTGGGGTGCTTTAGAAGATACTTTATATCCGATTCCCAGCCCAATGAGGAACTTTCTTTTTGCAAAGAAAAAAGTGGGCAACTTGCCGCCTGACTAGTCCGGTGCCGACCAGACTGTCCGTTTTTCACTGATCTTTGCAAAAAGAAATCAACACTTTCTTATCAGTTTCAGATCCGACTGTAAAAATGAACGAATACCATAGAAAAATGTTCTATACTTGCACATCTTGAAGAATGGTTTCGGGGATTTCTTCCGGTGAACGTGAATGTAGGTAATACGAGTCATGTTTAGACTGAGAGAACAATATGAAGTGAACATAATGTTAAGACCGCGACTTTCTACGGTGCAAGCGACTATATATTTCCAAATACAGAGGTCCAATATTAAACATTAATCTCTAGAAGATGGTTCCACTTCTCCGCATACTTGGTACTGACTCCTAGTTCTTCGGCTCTCCCATTAAGTGCACCAATTGCATCCATTCCAACTGGGACGCGGAGTGGTGCATTTTCATCTTCTGTAATATCATAGAAAATCTTTGCGGCAAGAGAGGCTGGCTTCGCGCCAAATGTTTGCTTGGCTACCTGCGGGTTGCCCAAGAGCTCACGAATTTGAGAAACTGGTGTACCAACGTAAGCAGGGTGTGGTTGAGAGGACTTGCTGTTCTCGAAGGCATTAGAAACGAAGGCACCGAGCACGACGACGTTGATCTTAATGTTCCAGGATGGGGCAACCTCTTTGGACAAGGCTTCGTGGAATCCATCCACGGCGAATTTCCTATTGACAATGAAATATATATTATTAGTGGTAAGGAGGAAAAGTAGATGGAAAACGAACGAAGAGCCAAAGTAACCAAGACCAGCGAAATTGCTAAGCCCCGTAATGCTTGAAGCTACCAGTAACCTTCCTCCGGCTGGTTTATTGACGTCTCGAAAGACGCGAACAGCCTCGAGAGCAACGTTTGCAGCACCCCATAGGTTGACATCAAATATGCCCCGAGCTGCAACCTCCTCCACACTCTCGAGTTCGCCTACTACTGATTGAGCGCTGTTAGAGTAGACTACGTCGACCCTTCCGAAATGCTCAACAGCAGTGGCAAATGCTGCCTTGATGTCGCTCTTACTGGTGACGTCCAGTTTCAGAGTTAGCAGATGCGTAGCCGGATAAACGGATTTGAGGTCATCCAGTGTGTCTGTGTTACGAGCAGTAGCAACGACAATTTGACCAACAGAGAGGACGTGCTCCACAACGGCGCGCCCAAGACCAGAGCTGGTTCCAGTGACTAGGAAAGCAATCAGCACAGAATGACGCAGGAGGATAAAGCAAATTCACTCAGCCAAACTTTTGGAGACATAGTTGACAGGGTTAAAATGGGTGAGAGTACTTTTGCAGTTGTACAACAAAATGCTCCAAGGATCCAAGATTTATATATGAAGGGGAGATACTCGCGTAGCTTATGATTCCCCGGCTCAAAAGGTGATTGCAAAGGAACATGGACCTGCTATCATGTCGTTGCTCTTCAAGTCATTGGGCTTACACAAAAATGAAGGGGCTTAATCACCATAAACCACGAAAATGTTCGTATAAAGAGACACGAGCCAGCCAATCATCGTGGTGTATCCACGTTGACCGCAGTGATGTGGTGAGTCAGCAGTGGCGGTCACAATTTATACTCACATTCAGGGGGTTTTCAGCCGACCAACTCCCAAAATATCACCACCGAGCTCCCTAAAACCACCCCCCCTCTAGAGCTTCCTAGTAAGGCCCATCATTTTCTGGCTGGGACCCAACCGCCCAGCTGGAGGCTGCTGAGAATGTTGAGTTGAGATTCTTCCACCCAACTTATCTGGTCATCACCGCTCCTCCATATCAAACCACCACCCAATGACATAAAGTCCTGTGCCTAGTTTCAACAAGCTCTGTAAATAGAAGGAACAGCGGCCGTGCATGAGACTTGGGAGCCAACAGGATAATGTCCGGATAATGTCGTAAGCCCTATCTATGTGGTTACCCTTTGTAATACATACGTTGTAGCTACCGCATGGTACTTAGCCTACTATTTGCAAAAAGAATGAGACTCGATGAAAAAAAAAAGTCCAATCGAGTGTCTTTGCTAGGGCAGTCGAATTCTGGTTTATGGTTTATGATTTCATATTCCCGACGAGAAACAAAGCAATCTTCCTGACCATGAATTCCAGCCAATGTCTTCCATTTTTCGACGGAATTCGTGGTCATAGGTTTATGGAGTCGGCCACATTTCAGAGGTGAGCTACTTTTTTTTTTTTTCATCGAGTCTCATTCTTTTTGCAAACAGCAGGAAGCGTCTTCAGGTCACCTGGATAACACGTGAGGACCTCAAGTAGATGAACGTGGACCATTGTGGACCATTGCAGCGGAAGTTCAGAAGCCGAAAGGACATGTCTTAGGTAAAACCAAGCCCGCAACGTGGATGCAACCGATCACCCGGCTGTGGGAAGAAGCACCAGTGCATATAAATCTGCTCTCTCTAACACATAAATCAAGTTAGCGACTATTGGCCCCATATTGTTCCGCTATTTGCATCCCTTATCTGAATAATGAAATTCGAGTTTGTTAGTTCTTCCGTGTCAAAGTATACCACACATTCAGCATCGTCTTTAGGATCTCTAGCGAAGCAAACCTCCCTTTCACTTTTAGTTGAAGGTGTGGAAATCGGCTATTTGCGTCTTGATCTGTTTTTTGGGCTCAAAATGCTATTATAGATGAATCACCTACCTTCCGAAGCCCTGTTTTCCTGGATTTCTAGAGTATTCAGGATACCTTACCACATCGGACGTAAAGCGTTTGCGCTATAGGGAAGTTTTTCCCTAAAATATGAGCAGAATCTTCGAAGCTCGACAAAAATCAGAACCGGTTCCCAATCTAATGAGGGCGTCGTGATAAGTTTTTACCCAAATGAAAAAGAGGGCAACTTTAACCTCCCAACTAGCCTAGTACTATCTCCTTTTTCTCTGAAATTTTACAAAACGATGTTCATCACTTGCATTTATGACTTCTGAACGGACTGTAACAAAGAACGAAACACATACACAAAAGCTGGCACTTGTACGTAAAATCGGGCAAATACGAGGCACAGCGTAGCTGAGTAAACAAGATAAAGTGAACAGAAATCTAGAAGTGTCATTGTGTATATTAAAAGGGATTATATTCTTAACATAGAAGTCCATATTAAACCTTAGTATCGAGAAGTTGGTTCCACTTCTCTGCATACTTCGTACTGACTCCTAGTTCTTCGGCTCTTCCATTGAGCGTACCAATTGCATCCATTCCAACTGGAACGCGGAGTGGTGCATTTTCATCTTCTGTAATATCATAGAAAATCTTTGCGGCAACAGAGGCTGGCTTCGAGCCAAATGCTTGCTTGGCTGCCTTTGGGTTTTCCAAGACTTCTCGCAATTGGGTAAGTGATGTGTTCACATAAGCCGGATGTGGTTGAGAGAATTTGGTGTTCTCGAAGACATTAGAAATGAAGGCACCGAGCACGAGAACGTTGATCTTAATGTTCCAAGATGGAGCAACCTCCTTAGACAAGGCTTCGTGGAATCCATCAATAGCAAATTTCCTATGGAAGACTTATTGGTGGCCAGGAGAAGAAGCAAATAGAAGACGAACGAAGAGCCATAGTAGCCAAAACCAGCCACATTGCCAACCCCAGCGGTGCTTGAAGCTACAAGCAACCTTCCTCCGGCTGGCCTGTTGACATCTCGAAAGACCCGAACTGCTTCAAGGGCAACGTTTGCAGCACCCCATAGGTTGACGTCAAATATGCCCCGAGCCGCATCGTCTTCCACACTCTCGAGCTCACCAAAAACTCCTCCTTGACCGCTGTTAGAATAGACTACGTCGATCCTTCCGAAATGCTCAATAGCAGTGGCAAATGCTGCCTTGATGTCGCTCTTACTGGTGACGTCCAGTTTCAGAGTTAGCAGATGCGTAGCCGGATAAATGGATTTGAGGTCGTCTAATGTATCTGGGTTACGAGCGGTGGCAACGACCATTTGACCAATAGAGAGGGCGTGCTCCACAACGGCACGCCCTATGCCAGAGCTGGTTCCAGTGACTAGGAAAGCAATTAGCGCACGGTGGTGATGGAGGAGAAAGCAGAGTCACCAAGCCAAACTTTTGGTGACATGATTAACAGTGTTAAAATGGATGAGAGTACTTGTGTAGTTGTACAACAAAATGCTCCAAGGATTCAAGATTTATATAGAAAGGTGAAAAATATTAGCGCAGCTGACGATTCGCCGACTCAAAAGGTGATTGCAAAGCCACATGGACGTGCTCTCATGTCGTTGCCCCTCAAGTCATTGAGCTTACACAAAATTGGAGCGGGTTAATCACCATAAACCACGAAAATGTTCGTATAAAGAGGCAGGAATCAGCCAGCCAATCAGGGTGCTGCGTCGCAGTAGTGGCCGTCAAAATCAAGATTAGACAGAGCCCACAGTCGGTGGCTGATTCCGTAAGCCTACTTGCTCCCAACGTTTCATCACCGAATACCTTAATATCATTGAGGTTCTTTGAGTTTCTAAGCAAGTGTACAAGCCAAAACAAACCTCTAGAATTTCAATGATCATTGCTAGCTTTTCGCACGCCAGTTATTTGCCGCAGATCTCGAGCATTTTACCTCTACTTGCACTTTGCTGGCAAAATTATTCCGGTTAAGGTTGACGATCAACAAATAAAACGTAAAGAAGATAAATTTGCATGACGCACTCTAAGCCAAGAACGACGCCAATGGCGTTGTCCACTCGTAGTGGTGTTATCAATATGAGCTTATTTCATGAGCTTCATATGAAGCCACTGACATACCAACGATTTGACACGCTAGTGCTAGTAGAAGGCTTGACAGCTAATTTATGAAGAGTGGTTCGAGTTCCACCACTTTTGAAAAGGGCTCCGTCACAAGAATTTCCTGTCACGCATGTTCTTCTCCATTCCCTCTAAACCACCTTACGAATTGGATTCCTCCATACCAAGACAGATCACGCGGTAATCCATCTTTCTCTCACTCTCTCATCCAACCTCTTAGCTGTACTCCTGATCTAGGCACATGGTTCTCGTCAATACCACGTGAAGCCCTCTTAGCTCAGTGGTAGTAGCGCGTCACTAGTAATGACGAGGTCGGTCGTTCAAGTCGGCCAGGGGGCATCTTATTTTCTTGCCAATCACCAGGATTCTCGCCGATGGCAGAAAAAAAAAAAGGCAGGAAGAAAAAAAGTTGGAACATTTATTTATATATTTAGTACATATCCTCAATAAGCCAACTTGATATCATCCGCCAACTTCTCAGCAATAGCATAACAAGCCCCAGCCGTATGTCCACTAACAATTTCCGTAAACACACTGGCATCACATACTCTGAGTCCTTGGACCCCGTATACTCTCAACTCTCCGTCCACAACACCACCTTTTTCGAGGGGTGCCATGCGGCATGTTGAGGTCGGGTGATAGACCGTTTCGAGCCGATCCCGAATCAGTTGAAGAAGCTCTTCATCGGATTTGAGGTGTAAGGAGTGATCGAGGGAGGGATGGGTGCTTGACTCGTCGAGGTAGGGATTGAGGGCTTCTGTTTGAGCGATTCGGAGCATGAGACGAAGGCCACGGAGGAGCTTTTCGATGTCCGCAGGAGATTGAAGGTAACTACAATAGGAATAGGTTAATAATGTTTTAAAACAAGGGATAAGGATTGAACATACTTTGGGTTCACAGAGGGTAGGGACCAAGGGTTAGAAGAGGTTAGCCGCACTTCTCCTCGGCTTGCTGGTCTGAGAAGATAGCAGTGAAGTGCCTAGAGAGATATAAATTTCTTCATTCATGTTTACAGCCAAAATTAGCTTACAAAGGTATGGACCTAAAGTGATTTTCAGCCAAGAGGTGAAATACAGTGTGGAAAAAAAGAGTCCTTACATCAAACCACTCAACGCCATGATCTCGGTATGCAAATGGTGTGGAGAAAATCTCAAGATCAGGGCTCTCCGGACCAGAAGTTGTATCCACCAATTTCTCATGGAACTCCTTGGGAGGAAACAGAACTGGGTCATCAGATCTGAAAAATGCCCCACATTCTCCAAACTAATACCGAAAAGGAAAATCAGCTACTTCGCTTAGAGGCAGTAGGACAACTCACGTTCGAGGCTAACGGTCCTCCAAACCCAAGCCGATATGTCCAAGCGGCTTTCATCAGCTGCCCAAATTCGGACAACCCAGAAGGCCTGAAGAACTTGAATGATGACTCTGTTTTGTCCTTGAAATACGCGTCCACCACACAATGATCCGTAAGATGTTGGCCGACACCGGGGAGGTCTTGTAGAAGGGGGATTTTGTTGACACGGAGGTGGAAAGAAGGACCAATGCCGGAGAGCATGAGAATGTGAGGGCTATGCACGGCGCCCGCTCTGAAAGAATCAAATCGTAGTATTAGTGAAGAAACGCGAAAAATTGGGGGAATAAAGACGAACGAAATGATAACTTCTTTTTTAGCAAAAGACCTGAGTGGAGGTAATTTCTGGGATTCGGAGTACTCCACACCAATTGCACGGGGTCGTGACTTCTTTGTGTCGAATAGAATTCGAAGCACGCGAGCGTTGATGGCAACTTTGAGATTAGGTCGTTTCAGGACTTCTGGGGTGAGGTAGGCTGATTCAGCGGAGACGCGTTGAAAGCGTTTATCAACATAAGTCACTAGAAGCAGAGCGACCAGATGTAAGGACAGAGAATCTCTTCAGGAGGAAACGAGAATGTGCGTACTCATCTGAAGGTGTGAGGTAAGAAAAAACTTCCTAGACTTGAGTGATTAAACATACCCTACTGACACCGCAGGACTTCATTAAAAAGTCTGGTGTCCAGTCCATTCCAACTTCTACACATGCTTTCACGAACGCCTTGGAAGTCTGCGTAATGCTGTTAAAATATCCAATAGTTACAGGTCCATATTTTCCCCTGTTCCCCAAATCGACATCTGGATAATCAGGATGCGCGACGAAAGTCTCAAACTTTCTGAAATATTTCGATAAATTCTTCCATGCCCAGCTTGGATCCTGAATTTCTTGTGCCCAAGCGTCGAAGTCTGAAGGTGAACCGTATTGCGCCATCATGGCATTCATAGCAGAACACCCGCCAAGGACCTTGGCGCGTGGCCAGAATTTCGGTTTATTAGACGCGTGGGTTTGAGGTGTTGTCCAGAGAGGAAAGGCATGCGTGGAACGAAGAAGTCTTCCGAAGCCTGAAGGAATTCGACTGTATTCGAGGGTTTGAGAGCTGAGATACGAGTCTACGTAAGTAGATGCATAAATTACATGTCAAAGGTATGAGCGAACCTTTGGCCAGCGTCAAGCAATAATACTTTCACATTCGGATCCTCACTCAACCTCGCAGCTAAAACGCATCCTGACGTGCCTAATATCGTGGGCTTCGTCAGCGCCCCGTAAAACAATCGCGAAAGAAAAAGAACACACCTCCACCAGCGATTATAATGTCGAAATGAGACTTGTCCTCTTCATACTCAGCATTATACGAGGAACCAACTTGGGCAAGATCGGAGATGAGCTGAGTCCGGTTTTTCCGTCGGCGGACAAGCCAAAGGACGAAAATGACACAGCTTAAGGTACGAGCCAAAGTACTCAACGGCCGCGTCCCGTGGAGGAGGGAGGTCATGGCGGTGGAAAGCCAACTGTCGTCTGGAGGATCTGTCGGGTTCATTCTGTCCCTATTACCGGTGACTGGGGCTCGTGACTTGGGTATATATTCGGAGCGTGTTTAAGGACGCGCTTGTTGTCGTTGAAAAGTATTGGGGAGGTCAGATGGAGGAATTATAAGCGGAGTTGGTAGAACACATGGAAGTTGGACTCCAAATCAGCGCTGTGCACGGGTGCTATTCAAGCCTTTGTTCTTCCACCCATGTATCCCTTTCTACAGGGTAATCTTCGGCTTAAAATCTCCATTTTCTTAGTCTAGAGATTTTTATCCTTTTTTAATTACAGAGGATCAGCGTTTACCACAGTCTACTTGGTGAACACCACATTCCCGCTTGTGGAGGGATCCTGCTCTTTACTCCTTGAGCTGAAATTGCAACACTGCAAAGCCCACACTTTATATCACTCCGCCCTCTTCGGCTCGCAGTTTTCCCGTTTGGTTAGCTTCATCCATGTTACTCGTTTCACGTTCTCGCTTTCGGACGGTTGGATGAATGAATGGCAGCATCTGCCCAAAGGGAAAGGCGGATAGTAATTTTTAAACCTTGTCCGTGTTCACTGCCAAATTCAAGGTTTCGGATCTTTGTGGTCCTGGTGCCCACAAACAGAACAGCGTACTTTGATCCCCTCCTTGAGAAGCGGATTTGCTTGAGAGTTAAACTTTCTCTCTTATGCAGTTAAAAGTCGCGTCACCCGTGACCTCTTGTTGACGAATAGTCAATGGAAATTCATTTCCCATTTCGACGGACTTAAAGATGTGCAGCGGACGGCCGTTATTGAGTGCTCCTCCGCATGTCCCGCTGCTTATCACTTGCGAGTGGCGAGGGACCCAGTTTTGATGTGTTTCAAACAGGCTTTTGTTGAAAAATGACGGCCGCCCATACCGTCTTGTCCAATGTTTGGATGGCCCGAGGCTTTCAAGCGTAGTTGAGAAAGACAAAAGTGGCAACCGATCAAACCTTGTTTCTTGCCACAGTCCTCCCTCACCCGCGCCAGCACCAGTGGGGGGCTTGGCAATATTTTTCAGCCGCCAACCACCACGCTGTTAAACGGTTAAAAAATACAACGTGGTTCACGTATCAACAGCCCATTGCAGGGACGTAAAAAGGCCTAGACGCGAAACGGAAGATGATTCGATAAAAAATGTGGTAAGATCGAAAGCGTGGAATTGTATAAAAGGCGTGTTGATTTCGCGAGTCCTTGCTCTGTTCCACCCCCCAGTCCTTCCCTCACCCCCTCTCTCTATCCGCCACTACTACCCTTTTTCCCTCTTGCTTCACAATGTCTGACGTTAGACCACAAAATGTTGGCATCAAGGCCATGGAGGTGTATTTCCCTCGTCGCGTATGTGCTTCCCTCTCTCTATATTTTGGTGACAGCTTTTGCTCACACACCGCTCAGTGCATTAGCGAAGCCGATCTCGAACAATATGACGGAGTTTCTCAGGGAAAATACACCATCGGTCTTGGCCAAGAATACATGGCCTGGCCTGACGACCGTGAGGACATCAACTCCTTCGCCTTGAATGGTGCGCACATCTGTTTAGGAAAATATTCCAATTTTAATCCTCTTCTTTTTTTCTAGCTGTTACTGGTCTTCTTGAGAAATACAACATTGACCCGAAATCCATTGGTCGTCTTGATGTCGGCACTGAGACTATCATCGACAAGTCGAAATCCGTCAAGACGCACTTGATGGACCTCTTCTCCGCTGCCGGTAACTACGATATCGAAGGCATTGACTCCAAAAATGCCTGCTACGGTGGAACGGCCGCACTATTCAACGCTGTCAACTGGGTGGAGTCTTCCTCCTGGGACGGCCGTAACGCCATCGTTGTTGCCGGTGATATCGCAGTTTACGCCGAGGGCGCGGCTCGTCCAGCTGGAGGTGCTGGCGCCGTTGCTTTCCTGATTGGACCTGATGCTCCCATCGTTGTCGAACGTATGTTTCCCTCTCAGGTTATTCCTAGACTGTGGCTCATAGATAATATTAGCTATTCACGGAACGTTCATGCAAAACACGTACGACTTCTACAAGCCCAACCTCTCCTCTGAATACCCCGAGGTCGATGGACCTGTCTCTGTTATCACCTACGTACAAGCTCTCGACGGTGCATACGGTGCCTACCGCGCCAAAGTTGCCAAGAAGCAAGGTGTTGAGCCGGAAAGCATCACCCTCGACGGCTTCGACTACTCCATCTTCCACAGTCCCTACGGAAAGCAGGCTGTCAAGGGTCACGCTCGCGCCGTTTTCAATGATTTCCTTTCCACTCCCGCTAACTTCCCCAACGTTCCTGAACCCGACCACTTCACCGCCCTCGATAAAACGGCATCACTCACCGACAAGAACGTCGAGAAGACCTTCATCGGTGTTGCCAAGGCTGCTTTCAAGGCGAAAGTCGATCCTGGTATGGCCTGCTCAAGACGCTTGGGCAACATGTACACTGCGTCACTATACGGTTGCCTCGCCTCCGTCGTGGCTAATGTGGAGCCTGACACACTGAAAGACAAGCGCATCAGCTTGTACTCGTTCGGTAGCGGATGTGCTGCCTCTTGGTTCGCGATGAAGGTCAAGGGCGACACCACCGAGATTCGCAAGAACCTTGACCTCACGAACCGACTGGCCGCGATGAAGGTTGTGCCTCCTCAAGAGTTTGTTGATGCTCTCAAGGTATGACCTTTCCCCTCATTCCTTTATTCTTTCCATGTGCTGAATCAGTCTTTTGTAGCTCCGTGAGAAGAACCACAACGCATCAGACTACACACCTGAAGGTTCTGTCGAGAACATCTGGCCTGGTACTTACTACCTTGAGTCAGTCGACAAGAAGTTCAGACGCAAGTATGTCAAGGCTCCCGTTGCATGAAAGCGACAATTTGTACCTACCTATTTGTTTTCTGCTTTGTTTTAAACTTGCTGTTAAGTACAACCCAAACTCCTTTAGATGGGAAGCCCTGTGTTGTTTTGTTGAAAAAGAAAAGGTTCTCTTGTAGCATTTTACCCCCCACATATCATCACTTTTATTTTAGACGCCAATTGAGCACTTTGAAAACATGGGCCATGATAGACCTAAAAAATTATTGTCTTGCCACAGTCCATAGTATTCTATCTTTCAGCTCCGCACGCCCTACAAATCGCTTTGCAATAGCAAATATATCATTCCCATCCCCAAAAACAGTAGCCTCCCAGTCTTGAATCCAATTAGCAGGAACTGACACCACCACCACTTTCTCGTTTCGCAGAATAGGATTGTGAGCTTCCATATTATCCAAATTGTCGAAGAATATCTGGTCGTTGCTGTACACAAGCAAGATCAGTCCCTTCGAACTGGAACGAGCTACCCACTCCTCCATTTTCTGCATATCCTCGACTTTCAAATGCCACCACGGTGTCGCCATCGCTGCATAAGACACATTCGGAAACGTGTCCAGTGGAAATTTGAGAGCAGGTAATTGACCCCAGTCGATAGAGGCCAGCGTATCTCGGAACGCAGCCCTGTTCAATTTGACCCATCTCTTTGGTCCTAACTGATGAACAGAATCATTTTCGGGCATTGGAATCAAAGCCAGATGTCGCACGTTAGGAAGACATGCAAGAGTGGCCTCGAATGACTCTGGAGGGTGTTTGACATAAAACCAGAGACAAAGATACTCGACTCCAGTACACAAAGATATAATTTTGCAACACTTTTCAAATATTATGACGTCGGGTAAATGGACTAGAATTGCTTTGACGTTGTGGTGTATGGATTCTGGCGCTTGGCTTTTGATCCATGTCTTCATTCGATCAACATCTGACTCCCTCAGTAAAAGAGCAGAATAGTACCGAATAGCGTTAATCCTAAATGTTTTGCAAAAATGAACATGTGAACTTATAATGACTGGATGGATGACTTCGAGAGAATGCTGAAAGTACGAACCTTTGAAAAACGTGATTACAAATGAGAAGTAAAGTCGGTAATATCTTAGGATACGCGAAGAAACAAGTTTCAAACACTTTGAGCTCCAATTCCGGAGGGAATACAGGGATTGGGTTCAAGTCCTGTATCGAGGACATGACGGTCAAGAATCAAATAAGTTGCTGGGCTTTAGAAACTGGATTCCTGGTGCCACTCATATTCAAGACGAAGCTACACGAATATAACTGGAAATAGCGTATTGAGTGTTCAAAGAAGCCAGAAAGTGAAAGTGACTGCCTTGAAAGTTGACCACCATATCCAAATAGCCTCACTCCTTGGAACATCATACGTCCTCGCTCCCTCTCGGACTTGAGCTCAAAATTTCCGAAATTTGTTACTTTGCGCTCTATAAGATGCTCTGAACATTACTTCTTGCTTGCAAACGCGTCTTCGGATGGTTCGTTGAGCGTTCATGTCTAGTGCTTGGTCATTGTTTCTCTACTGAGTGCTTCCTCCGCATTCTATTAGGATAAACACCATCTGATGCTATTCTGTTAAAATTTTGACCGAAGTAGATATCGAGTGGTTCCAGACATGGATGCACAGTCAGTCTTCACAATCGATCCATGACGGTTGCAGAACTTGAAGATCGGGAAGCTGACCCGTAATCTGTTTCTTAAACCTTAATACAACAACACATGACGATAATTGTGCTTTTCTTTGTTTACTCAATCACCCTTCTCTTAACAGCGCGATCCTTATCTGTTCTGTCCTTTGCCCTTAGACCACCATGTTTCGCGGCCTTTGGAGGCGTCTTCACAAGAAGAAGAAGGGAAAGCCGCCTCCCACTAAGGCCAAAGGGACTAACACACGCAATTCTAATCCATCTGCTCCGCCGCCTACAAAGCACAAAGGGACAGGTACTCGCTCTAATAAGGTCAAAGTGATCAGTACACACAGTGCCCTGTCCGCTCCGCCCCCTGCCAAGCGTACAGAAACCAGCGTCACCAAATCTGCCCCACCACCTCCCCCTTCTCCTTTAGGCCTTGTATGGCAGCGAGGTACGGTGAAGGAAGTGCTCAACTTGGTTGAAGAGGTCTGTTCATACAACTCTCTCTCAATACCCCAAACCGATTTGCTCTGAGCACCGTAGTCACGATCACTTAGAGAACCTGAAATTGCGATGGACAGAATTTGGTCCCGCGATACATGGCTGGAGCATTCCAGTGGTCGGTTTTTACCAGCGTCTTGCCAGCTAATCCCACACTAATTGCACTTCGTAGACTCCTCACGCTTAAGGGTTGCCCTCCCCCAGCTTTTAGTTCTTCGACTTCAGCTTCCCAAACCGACCGAGGTCCACGGAATTTCTGAGTCTTTTGCACGCCAAACAGTTTTCGAGTATTTGCTGGGCTGCCTCAGACGTTTGGCAAATGTCAGATATAGGGTGCCACAGGGAGATGTATGTATCCTAATCTTATAAACCTATATATTATTGACGCTGCCGTAGTCCAACGCTCTAGCTTTCCTTTCTTTTTTCGAAACAACGATCTTTCACAGAATTGCCGAGTCGATAAAATATCCCAATTTGTACTGTCAGCCGGATACTCATAAGATGTACGTTCTCTTGAATTGTCTACGGCACAGTAGACTGACGAAATTCAAGTGGAGGTACACACCCAGGTCCCACTGAAGTCGTGAACATGCTTTTAGACTTGAACGATGGTATCAATGTCATCCGTCCATGGGCACCATCCTCGAGGTATAGTAAAGACGAGATTAGAGACTTCATTGGAAAACTCCTCAATTCCGTGAAACGGAGTCCAGATCCCACTCTTGGTGTACGCGATGTTTTCCTCCCCGTGATTCTGTTATTACAGCGCCACGCATTACAGTGCCAAACATTTCGATGTTGGGCACGTAATCATGTTGCTTTTGCTCTGGAGCAACTAAACCGGTACACGGATATTGCACCAATTATTTCTGGTTCTAGTTGTGAGTTTATTGAAAATGAGTTGCCCGTCTGCCAGCTTGTTGGACGACATACGCTCACACCGGAGGGCTCTACAACCACACTAGCTGAATTGACGGCCGCACCATCTGTATCATCGGTTTATTCCCGTAGGTATGCGGCTCCATCCTATACCTATGACCGTTATTGGCCGTGGGACGGACCAGATCCATATAAGGACATGAAGTACGTTGATCCCATCTGACCAGTTCTTGCAGACACTCATTATCATAGACTAAGATGGACTCTGGACTGTGCACACAGTTACCGGCCTGGTCCATACAGACTTGGTCCCCAGTGTCGCCTTGCGAGACGCTAGCTCTGACTTTGGAATGTATGCCCATTTGAATGCTTGGACCAACTCTGTCTCCTTCTTGATTCAGCCTGCTACATATATATTTGCAAAAAAAATGTTAGGTCGACACGGCTTTGACAGTCAACACTAGTATGAAATACAAATAGTCGAAACGTAGAAATTTCAACACGCTTTTGTCCCTGTCATGGAACCGGGAAATCCGGCGCTGGCTGCTTGGATACTCACCCCCCCTCTCAACCTCAAAGACAATTGGAACTTTGTGAACCTAAGAAGAGGAATAGGTTTTTCACAGCATACCAGTTTACATGTTCCATAGTGTAGGGAGTGGTATGTGTGTTGTGTCGGATTGGAGCCAGTGACGAAAGTAGATTTGTCGTATGGGTTTTGAGGTGAGGACCAATCATGAAAGCTTTCTTTTTGGTCACAACACGATTCTCGGTGTGGGAGGGAATGAAGCAAAAACTCCCAGTAAGCCTGTAGCTGACATTACTTACCAGCATGTAACCATCATGTCGTCTACTACGGCCGAAACATGGTCAGCGCTTCACTTTCCAGAAATTGAGCTCTGGTGTTAGAAAGGTATTGCTTTTACACATCCAAGGTCTCTCTCTCCACTTTACCTCTTGTTTAAAGACGCGCTTTCAAATGGTGTCTCCTCCCAAGTCCCTCGCTGAACGTAGTTGTCCGTAACTTCCAGCGGCAAGCAAGTTCTCACCACTTACATAGGTTAAAAGCGTTAACCATATTTATGCACACCTGCAGCCATTCCAACGTCTCCCATCAGCCAGGTATGAAACGCGACAGCATGGGCTTCACGCTTCTTCCAGAGGTCCAGAGTAATGTTATTTCGCATTTCGCCGGCTTTCGCATCCACAACTTTAAATGAATTGGAGCTCTTTGTCATTGGTCCGTAAATATTGTGGTATGCTTTGGCCGTTCAGAAATCCGTGAAAAAGAAGTGAGTATGTTTGCATTGTTCATATTCGGCTATGACGCCAAAAAACCTGAAGTTCAGGAAATAGAGTGGCCAGGAATACAATTCTTGATCTTTAATACAACCGCCTTTGATGACGACTTTACTTTTTTGGTTCACCAAATCATCATTCCACGAAGAGCGCGATCCTTATCCGTTCCGTTCTTTGCCCCTGGACCACCATGTTGCGTAACTTGTTGAGACGTCTTCGAAGAAAGAAGAAGGAAAAGTCGTCCCGTACTAGACCTCAAGGGACCAATTCCCGCTCAGAAATCCCACCACCTCTGGGCCACAAGTGGAACCAGGCGACTGTCAAAGAAGTGCTTAATTTGGTTGAAGAGGTATGTTCACACCTATTCTATCTCTTCATACTATATTCAGATGTGCTCTGGGCATCATAGTCACGCTCGCTCACGACAACAGAGGTCGCAATGGACAAGATTTGGTCCCACGATACATGGATAGAGCACTCGAGGGGTCTGCCTTCCATGTTCTGGATGATAACCTTCTAAATGCGGTTATAGACTCTTCACGATTGAGGGCTGCCCTGCCTCAACTTCTAGTTCTTCGACTTCAACTTCCCAAACCAACTGAAGTCCGCGGCATAGAGGAGTCTTTTGCACGACAAACAGTTTTCGAGTACTTGCTGGGATGCCTCAGACGTTTGGAGGATGTGCGGAATCGGGTGCCTCCACGAGATGTATGCTTCCAAACTTGTCAACAAACTTGCAGTTCACATGGTATTAGTCCAAGGCACTCTCATTTCTTTCTTTCGTCGAAACTACGATCTTTCACAGGATTGCAGAGTCGTTAAAATCTCCCAACTTATATCCCCAGCCTCATCCTAGTAAAATGTACGTGCTGTAGATTTCTCAGTGGCAAACTTAACTAACATTACTTCAGTGGAGGTACACAACCAGGTCCTACTGAGATTGTGAACATGCTTTTGGACTTGTCTGATGGTATCAACGTTATCCGTCCCTGGGCACCATCGTCTAGGTATAGTAAAGACATGATTAGAGACTTCATTCAGCGACTCCTTTACTATTCGAAACGGAGTCCGGATTCCTCTCTTCGTGTACGCGATGTCTTCCTCCCGGTGATTTTGTTATTACAGCGCCACGCTGTGCAGTGTCAAACGTCGGCTTGTTGGGCGCATGACCACGTCTACTTAGCGTTGGTGGAACTGGCACAACATGCGGAAATTGCTCGAATCACTCCCAAGCCCAGCTACGAGTTTGTCAAGAATGAGTTACCTGTCTGCAAGCTTGTTGGACGACATACAGTCGCGCCAACTGTAGCCACAGAAGCTGAATCTTATAATATACCGGCGGAATCCATGTACAGTGATTATTCGTTTACGAACAAGCCGTATGTTTATCCCCATCTGACCAAATACTGAGGCACTGATTAGCCTAGACCAAAACGGACCTTGGATGGACCAGCTGTTTCGACGACCAAACCAACTGGATCCACCTCCATGCCAGCTAGTCCTCCAGCCACATCAGCTAATTCTGCGGTTCCTGCCCCAACTCGATTTGATCTCTATCGCCAGAATCATCCTCCGAGTCGAGGGTGGACAAGATCACGACACAACGACGACCCGTTTAGGGATATGCCGTACGTGTATCTCACCTACCCACCTATTGCAACCACTAATTATTGTAGACTGAGCTGGACTTTGGATTCTGCACGCAGCCTCCAGTTCAGCTTCTCCAGGTGGTAGCAGTCCGTAACATGGGAATTCATACCATTCTGCAAATCTGCTTTATTGAAGTTAGGTTACTGATTCCGTCGACAACAAACATCTCAGTGCCCATGCCACTCTTATTGTAGTTCGGAAAAGTGGGAAGCGAGTCGTGAGATCGGCGTTGGACGTTGAATGCTGGGTTGGATGAATGCATTTGGATATACTTCGCCGGTGGGACAGCCGGAAGAGTTAGGAGTGAAGCGATATGAACAGGACCTCTCTCTGTGTTTTGATTTCCCATTCTGGTATTGTTATAGGCTCATATCTCATCTACGTACGGGCGGTCGAATCGTGCATTGAACTTTGCAAAGTTGAAATGCCATTTGGCCTAATTTATGTAACTGTCCCCATCACTTTTTTCTCGGGAAAGGATTCATTTTATTCATTATTTCGCCACATTGAACGCTAACTGGACGGTTTGGATACGAAAAATGATCAGCTCAATTCTCGTAGCTGTCTAGTTTTCCAAGTGCCATTCTATCTTTCGATTCTGGGTGCCCAACAAGCCTTTTTCCAACTGCAAATATGTCATTCCCATCCCCAAACACATGAGATTCCCAATCCTTTACCCAATCACTAGGGCAAGACACTACAACCACCTTCTCGTTTTGGAGAATAGCTGACCGAGTTTCCATATCGCCCGACAGCTCCAGGTACGCCGTCTCTTTATGATCTATTAGCAGGATGAGACCCTTTGAACTGGGTCGAGATAACCACTCATCCATCTTCCTCATATGATCAACACTCAAAGGCCACTGCCCTTGAATTACTGCGTAATCTACACTGGGAAATGTGTCGAGTGGAAGAGCGGGATACAAGCCCCAGTCAATAGACCTCAACTTAACGTTTCTTGAGCCTCCTTCATTTCCCCAGAGGTTCTGTGCCCCCAGGATACGATTAAGTTGCCCTTCAGCCGCCGGGCTTAAAGAGAGGTGTTGAATATGGTCAAGACATTTGAGGGATGCACGCAATAAATCGTCCAGAGGAATACGGTCACTCGGCGCTAAATGAAGCCAGAGACCAAGATATTGAACTCCCGTACAAGTTAATAAGATGGCCTGAATTGCCGGATACAGTGAGGAGTCGGGGAAGTGGACTAGAATGGCCCTGACGTTTTCGCGTATTAGATGAGGGGGTTGGGTTTTAAGCCATGCTTGCATCCTCTGTGTGTCAGATTCTTCGCTCAACTTCACAGAGAAATATTTGATAGCGTTTAACCTATGAAGTTGTATGTGATCAACAGGAAATATGCCCCCGAGCAAGTATGCTTGCCATTGATAAACGCGCTGACATACGGAAAGCAAAACTGGGAGCTCCTTAGGGGTGGAGAAATAACAAGTTCTAAAGATTTTGAATTCCAACTCCGGTGGAAACACAGGGATTGGCTTGTCCTCAGATGATGACATGACAGTGGGAGCAAAAATGATTCCCTGCCAGCGAGCCTCGAGAGCCTTGCCGGGGGATAAGATCACATAAGAGGATAAAAATTCGACAAATTAAAACAGGGATAGAGCTGAAAAACGCCGGAAGAAAGAATATGTGATGATGGTCAAGAGTAAAAAGTTGATGTTTATGGCAACACCAAGGAAAACGACGCCATGGACGAGGTGTACACTAAGCAACCCAGTGACGTTGAGCATAAGTAACAATTTCGTAAATATCTGAGTTTTGAATGGTCAAGTCGACTAACAGCAGACCGTGCCCCCTACAGTCTCGACATTCGAAAAAAGTTTACACGACAGAAGTTTAAGAAAATTGTCTAGCGGATTGGGATATTACTACGAAACACCTTTTGGCAATCCTCACTAAGGTGTGAATTTGGAGGACGAAAGATTCACCAACGGCTATGGGTACTCGAGCAACTCATGATCGCCTGAGCTTGCGGAGAACCACCATATCGAACCTTCGGCTGAGACAGCCCCTACAGAACGGCTTACTTTGCCTCCAATTTTTCCACCAGAACTAGAATGCCGAATCTTTGAGACCTGTTACCTTTCAGATCGCAAGACCTTACGCACCTTGTTTTTGGTATGCCGTCGAGTGTTCCGCTGGTTCGTCTAAATTTTCATCACGGTTTCCCTGTTACCTGGCCCTGAAAACAACGTAACATGCACTTAGGATTAACGATATTCGCTATTTCTCCGTCATCCTTCGCAAAGAATCCGATATAGCCGCTTTCGAGACTTGGATTCAATCTCAACCTTCCGAAACCGTTTCCCAAAACGTGAGAGCTCTGCTTATATTGAACATCAGCTCTAAACTGCACTCTCGAGTCGAAGCCTTAATAAGTGCATGCTCTGGTATAGAGCATTTTGGCATCTGGATCTGGGCTGAAAGCAGCGAGCTTCGGTCACTGGCTATTCGGTGCCTCACATCGCTTCCTCGAGTCCGGACCCTTACATTCAATTCCACTTTAACTAGAATTTTCGGCCAGTTTCTCAAGAGCAAAGCCCCACCGCACGTCGCCTTCCGTGACACGTTGGTGCAAGTGGACTGGGGGTGTGTACCCAGTTTCGTCCCTGATGTGTTTCCAAACGTATCTTACGCCATTATGCAACCCGACTGGCCATTGCATGATGATGATATACACGACATGGAGGCTTGGATTTGTCGCTCATCCTTCAATGGACTTGTGCTGCCAATGGATATGGATAGCGGCTTCGCAGATTATCTAGAGCCTTCAGCTAATCCTCCAGAGGATTACCCCATTCTCAAGAGTGAGAAAGTAGTTGTGGTGCCTTCTCTCGCTAATTGGGTTGACGAATGGGAAAAACAATTCTTCGAGAGAAAGGATGACCCTTCCCTGTTTGCAATTTGCAAGAAACGGACAGGACAACGTGGGATGGACGATACCAAACATCTTTAGTAAAAATTATTCTCTGGAATACACGATGCAAGTACCGCATGTATCACTATGGATCTATATTGTTAGATAGGAGTATTGGAAATCCATCTTGTTAGCAAATCCTAAGTAAGTGATGTGAGAGTTAGGTCACTTTGCAAGTTATTCAATTCTTACCAGAGCTGCGAGTGGTTGGTCGAATGGAACCATATGCCTGCAAAAATTGGCGTAAGGAGTGAGTTGGTACGAGATCAAAGGGCGCCCATACCCAGCATCATAGACTCTCACAAATGTCACATTTCCTGCTGTTGATGGCTCACCTGCTGATCGTACTGTTCCGGCGATAGTTCCGTTACCGGTAAACCAAGGCCGTAGGGGTGTGCGATTGAATGCCTCCTGAAAAACGCTTTCAATGCTTTGGACCATCTTTTCAGATCCCTAAAAATTTTAGGGTAAATATTGAGAAGAGCAAGAAAATTTCACAAAGGATAATTCAAAGAAGCATACACGTACAGTATGTTCGCAGAGTGTATCATGATCACCATTCATGAACAAAACCCTAATGCCGTCCTCAATCAGCTCCGGAAGGAGATTTGTCGTCCTAGTTCCATAATCACCACTTTCAATAAACGCTTTGTTCACCGTTTCATTAAGGAGTGAGAAGGCGAGATCAGGATTCACTCCCAGGCGAGCTTTAATGAAAGGAAGGTTCAAGTACTCCTCGGTCCAAATTCCTTGTTTGTAGCAGGCTTGAGAATCGTTGCATGGCTTAGAATAGTCGAACCGGTTGTGAGAAAAACTACCTAGAGTTTTTTCCCACTCATCAGTGATATATATACCTGCCTCGACGCATTTTGAGGGATCAGCGTAGCAAGCCTTGAATTTTTCATTTCCCTCAGAGATAGTAGCCTTCAGATGACGGCATTCGGGCCCCGTGGGATCGATAATACGTCGAACTGGATCGCAGACAAATTGGATGGAGGATTCTACTTGAATGAGTGGGTCGAGAAACGCATTAATGAAGATGACGGAGGCAAGATTGATGTGCTTGTCTCCGGCCTCCTTGTTGTGCACGTGAATATTTGAGGCCAAGTGAGGAGCATAATGACCTAATAAGTAATTAAATGACCTCTCAAGAAATAGGAAGGATCGCTACCTCCGTAGCTCTCCCCCATGATGTGGAAAGGAAGGCCAGCATATTTTGGGAAGGCGTTGAAAAACGTCTGAAGTAGACGATAGCTATCTTGAGCAGCGCTTCTGGAGGTGCCAACTGTTTCTATACCATCGTCAGTATAGGAGTACCCAACTCCGGCAGGCTGAAAGGGACGTTCAGCAAAGGTGGCAGCCAACAAGGGTTTCAATTCACCTGGTCGAGAAAAATTACATTTGCCACTTCGGTCCAGCTATGCGGATTATACACTGGTGTGTTAGGTCCAATGATGTTACACGGCCCAGCCTCGTACATGTAGCCATGTGCGCTTGACGACCCAGGGCCACCATTCATCCACAGCACAAGTGGAGATGATTCCGGTTGTTTGCGAGACTCGAAGAACCTGTACACGCATAAGGAAAGAAGAAAGATATAACCATCGAGAAAATACACGCCTAAAGTGAAGGTGTCTCCCGTCGGATGTGTTAAGGAACCCTGAATATTCTAGTGAACCAGGAAAACATGGTTCAAGTCTGGAAAGCGAATTGGGGCCCAGTTGTTGAGTATATGGAGGTAACTGAATGGAATAATCTGATTTCAGCAAATGAGAAATATCAATGGTCAACAATGTTGGACTATTGCTCACTCTCTCTCGAGAATGAAAATGTGGTTTGTTTTGCAGCAGAGACCAAGGATAATGCTACGAGTCCCAGACCCACGAGTCGAGACTTCCAGACAGCTTTGAACGACATTTGAATAGACAGGGTTCTGCTAATGAGGTACTCTCGTGATCAGGGTGGGAAGTTCATGGTGGTCGATGATAGAAAACGTGATATGCCAGCTGTTGTCATCACGAGCGCGCCTGGAATGGTTTACTTTTTTTCAAGACATAGAGGATCCTTCCTTGGGCACAAACGAGAATGCACTGGTAGGATAATACAATTCCATTCCTATTACGGAAACAAGGTTACATGAAGTGAATGATAACGATATTACATTGTGTTAAATAGCTCTTTCATCTTGACGGACTATCCTACTAGTACATGTAGACTTAGATGGGAACATTAGAAATCCATCGCGTCAGCAAATCCTAACCAAATCATGTCAGGTTCAGGATAGTTATAATACTTTCAGAACCGTACCAGAGCCGCAACAGGTTGGTCGAACGGAACCAGATGCCTACAGGAATTAGTCAAAGGTGTAGCCCGCAAGACTAAAGGCTAGAATTACCCAGCACCATAAACCCTCACGAAAGTTACATTTCCAGCCGTCGATGGGTCTCCTGCAGAACGCACGGTGCCAGCGACAGAGCCATCACGGGAAAACCAAGGCCGCTTAGACGACTTGTTGAATTCATCCTGAAAAACACTTTCAATGGCTTGAACCATCTTCTCTGAGCCCTAGCCAATTGTTTAGACGCAAATTATACAGAGAGAAACCGCAAATGTTGAGTTTACAATGTAATCAGCAAGGGTGTCACGATCACCGTTCATGACCATGACCCTCACACCATCCTTAATCAGCTCTGGAAGAAGGCTTGCCGTCCTAGTCGCCATGTCTCCACTCTCACCAAATGCGTTATTAACGGTGGCATTAAATAGTGAGAAGGTGCGATTAAGACTAGCTCCTAGACGGGCCTTGATAAAGGGGATGTTTAAGTACTCTTCGGTCCATGGCCCTTGTTCGTAGCAGGATTCGGAATCGTTGCATGTCTTGGTGTAATCGTATGGATTGTGAGGTAGGGTGCTGAGGATTTCTCCCCACTTCCCATTGATGAATTTTCCAGCCTCGACGCATGCTGGCGGTTCCACGTAGCATGCTTTAAATTTCTCATTTGCTTCTGAAATCATAGCCTGGAGCTGAATGCATACGGGTCCATCTGGATCGATTATTTGACGAATTGGGTCGCAGACAAAGTCGATTGAAGATTCAATTTGTATGAGAGGGTCGAGAAGAGCGTTTATGAATATAATAGACTGAAGGTTGATGTGGTTGTTTGCACCAGCCTCGTTGTGCGTATGAATATTCGACGCCAAGTGAGGAGCATAGTGACCTAAGAAGAGATGTTGTAAAGACCAAAGAACATGAATATACAAGGCTTACCCCCATAACTTTCTCCCATGATGTGGAAGGGGAGATGAGTGTATTTGGGGAAGACATCGAAAAATGTTAAGAGTAGACGATAGCTATCTTGAGCGGCTTCTCTAGAAGTTCCGACAGTGTCTACATAGTCATCAGCATAAGAGTACCCAACACCTGCTGGCTGAAAGAAACATTAAGCGGGGGCAGTTCATAAAGGCAAAGTCGCTTTCGAACTCACTTGGTCGAGAAAGATCACATTCGCCACTTCGGTCCAACTGTATGGGTTATACGCGGTTTTATTGGGGCTGACAATGTTGCATGGGCCAGCCTCATACATATAACCGTGTGCGCTCGACGACCCGGGACCGCCGTTCATCCAGAGGACGACAGGGGACGATTCCGGCTGTGTTCGAGACTCGAAGAATCTATAGATGTGTAATTTCTAAAAAAACACGGATACCACTCCTGAATAACACCCACCTAAAGTGAAGATGCCGCCCATCGGAAGTGTCAAGGTATCCTGAATATTCCAGAGAACCAGGGAAACAAGGCTCAGATGCCATGGATGAGCCTATTTGAGAATTTTGAGACAAACGAATAGTATCCTCTGGTTGTGAAGGATAGGAAGAAAATAACCACAAGCTATGCGGAATTATTGCTCACGACTCTTTGACATTGACAGCAGAATTTGGTGGGCAGGATAGGCCAAGGATGGTGCTGACAGTGTAATGCATAGGAGTGAAAATGTCTTGATAGCTCTGAATATCATTTCGAGTAAATGTCTTTATGTTAAAGGAGGTGCTCTGGACCAGGCTGGCAACTTATGGCCAGTGGTCGTAGAGAACTAGTATTTATGTGAGATGACGGTTCACAACAAGCCGCAGTCTTCTCGCAGTCTGCTCGCAGCGTTCACGCTAAATTTTTGATCTTATACTCATGGAGGGAACCACAAGGTCTACAGGTACTCGGAACGGAATTCCGAGTAAAAGTTTCTGCGGGACTAGGAGAGGCTGCGTTGTTTATCATGCTATTCAACTATACCTTTATCAAGGCCAAGATGACCACCTGGAGCAAGATGATGGACTAGCCTAATCGTATCACTGGTTTTCGTTATGATGGTCTTAAGGTCATTTCTCGTTGACGATAAAGGATGCTGACTTATTCGGTCTCAAAAAACCGCACATCTCAAAAAACCTGTACGGCTTTCGGAAATTTCATTCTCTTCATTAACACTTAGCAAACACCTAGGAAGTATTAATACTCATAAATGTCCACACCTGTCTATACAAAGTACAATGCATGGTTAAAAAGAACAAACTAACAATGAACAAAGCAAAACCAGCCATAAAGATATGTACAAAAGTCCCAGTCCGGTTTCAATAGCACAACGCTCTGCGTATCGTAATTCCTAGGTATACAACTATCTCGCAGGCTGATAATAATCATTCACAGACCGATTGTCAGTGTACCAGTATTGGGAATCCGATCGGGGGTTCATATACGATGCAGTAGACTGCATCGACGAGAACTGACTTTCCCCGCCCATAATATACGAATCTCGCCCATCCTGATAGTCCAAAGGCAGTGTCGGGATGAGCTCAAACACGAGCTGCGTCACGACACGGCTAGATGCTCCTCTCCCACCTGAACCAGGCGCATGCATCTCAGGCGCGTTCATGACAGCATGAACTTTGGCATCTTGAAGTTCGCTGAGCTCGCCTCCATTCGGTCCTAATCGAGGCGTCTGGGCAACGTTGTTACCTACCCCTCGTCCATCCCAGATGCAGCGTACTTCCGTGCCAGGGATGATTTGAACGAGTCGACCTGTTTCAAGGGAACGTATTTCGATGAAACGGGAGTCGAAGAGGAGGATGAAAGGGTTATGTTGAGCGACGCGTTCGGCTCGTCCTTCCCATTCGATAACACCACCAGTTGATCGACTAGGGTCTCCGTGTTTGTCAACGTAGATGCCAAATTCTGAAAATAGTGATGTCAGTGTGAGGCCTCTTGCATCAAGCCCATACTAACCATCATAGCAAAGCAAGAACTCGTCTTCGGTGGAACGGTACATGGCAATCGGTCGACACTGTTCACATCGCTTGCTTAGGTACGCTAAGCGCGGGTCTTCCCTCTGCGGAATCGTCACGCTCTTGAAGCTAAAAACCATTTCTCAGAGCTGGTCCAGAAATAAGCAAACCGGATATGACTGACTCATAAAGGTCCATAATCTCGAATCCCTTCGTGCACAAAATCGCAATCTTTGCTTTCAAGAAGATCAAATCAAACGATTCCGAGGGTAGGAAAAAGTCCTATAAAAATTAATCAGTTTCCTACTGATGAAAAAAAAGGAGACAACACACCCTGTAGATTCTAAACCATTCCGATTTCGCGCTCCTAAACCCAAGCTTGCTTCCAAAACCAGCAGGCTGCCTTGACCTCTCATTGATCTTATCCCCCACGGGCTCCAGCACTCTGAAAATGGAATCCAACCCTTTCTTCTTCATGTAGATCACCAGGGTCCGTCCGTGAAGGTTCCCGACACTGAAAAAGTGGACATCTTTAGTTCCATTCAGTTTTTGAGGAACCTGTGAGGCTTGAGGAGCGTGTGGGGTTGAGGGCACCAGAGCTTCAATGTGGTAAGCAAAGAGAGACTGGGTAGATGGGGGTCAGAAAGAAAAGAAGAGGAGCTGGGTAAGATGGCTAACTTTATCTGCAAGAACAAGGAAAATTCCAAAGTCATCCAACATTGCACACTGGGTGACCATCTTCAAATGCAGAACTCTCCTCATTGACTTTGGATCATGTCTAAATCCAATCCAAACACCTTCCGCGCATCCAATGGCAACTAAACCTCGTCCATCAGCCGTATCTGCAAAAAAAAACGATTGGAACTTATTCTCGACAGGGGAGAAAACAGACTCACTGAAAGGAACAGAGCAAGTGACCCTGCCTGTATAGCTCCCCTCGTAACTCGGCTGCTGCACAAGTCCGCTCCCACTTCCCGTCCCATTCATCATGCTCGGCAATAAAAATGTATCAATGCTCAAGGTCTCAATCTCAAACACCTTGTTGGCTTCCTGAACAACTTTCCTCAATCCAAGAGCCTCTTCTAATTTCTGTTTCCATTCTGTTCGTGCAGCTGCTGACTCAGCGAACAGGATGTGTGTGCCACCAGCCCGGCCAGACTGGTGGAGAGTGAAGGGATAAACGAGGCGAGAGTCGGAGGACGGAGAGTTCGAAGAGGTAGAAGTTGACGAAAACTCGGGAGACGGGATATGAGACCCGGAGGGTGAGGATTGGTGGGTGTTCCCACCTCCGCCTCTTAAATTTTGAAGGAGGCCAGCCGAACGCTGGGTTGGTGGATCGCTGAAGCTGATCATAGTTAGGAGATCCAAAGGAATTGGCTGAAAGGAGGGGTCAGCAAAGAACTTCCCCTCTCAAGAGGAAGAAATAGACCTACCCGTCGATTGACTTGATATTTTGTGGCGCCATCTCTTTCCTTGGGTTTTGTCATGACCACTACACGATCACAGCTCATCAGCACACTATGTAAAACAGTGAAAAAAGAGAAACACTCACAGTAATTATCAAACAAGAGCACGAACAGCTCACTCCAGCTACTCCACTCCAAACTTCCCTCCGGTTGCCGCATCACCTTGCCCGCGAAAATCAAACTTCGGTTCTCGTCTAACAAATCCATGTCTACGCTCTCTCCGGGTTTAAAAACTAACCCCTCGTTGTACTTCCACAGTTCAACTTTTTGTTTAGCTGAAACAACACCAGGCTCAGTTTCCTTTCCGAGAGCCTTGATGAGGTCAAGCACATTAGGGATCTCGGTCTTGTCTTCGTGGCCGGGAGGCGTTTCTTCGTGAATGGATTTTAGGAGTAGCTCGTAGCGCAGCAAACGAGGGATAGGTCGATTGATAAAGTTTTGCATATCAAGACGGTGAGCGTCTGGGTGTCTGACGCATTGCTACAGAGAGATGAGAAAGAGTGACGAAACAACAAAGTAATAGCGTAAAGCTCTTCACGTACATCGACAAATGTCTTGAACTCAGGGTTGTTCCTCATCTCGCTGTCTATTCTCCATGCCGCAATTGGATAATTTGGAATGTATTCCATATACGCTTCCCTAAAGTGGAGTACTGCGTCCAACATTGCAGCGCTCACACTTCGGATGACAGGGTGCTGTTCCCTCTGAATGTGGTGTAGTCTGTCGAGGAGACGAAGGTGATGTTGATGGAGGTCCGCGTAGTTGTTGAAGACGGAGGCAATGAATTGGTTGAGACGAGGTTGGGGGATGATAGGTGGGTCGGCTTGGAGAAGGGGTTGAATGTACATCTAAAGCGGACCTGTAAGTCTAAAAAAGCAAGAATACAAGAACGAGCACTTACAACCCCGATATTCTCCAAATCTTTAACATAAGCCATTTCACCCTTAATCAGCTCGAAAATGATTCTATATCATCATGGTCAGTTATGATAGAAGGCGGGACCAGAGGGTCATTGAATGATGACTTACGCCTGCCTCTTCATCTCATCCTTTGTCATCTTCTCCCGTACCTCCGGCCCAGCAAGATCATGCCACTCCCACTTCCCTGGTGTGCCTCGCCCCATCGCCATTTGGAACGTCTTGAGCTGCGCGACGCCGTTCAAACTACGAATGGCGTCTATAGCAGTGACCAAAAATTCACCATCCGGGTTGCCCCGCGCCGTTTCATTGTGGATGGCGTCCAGAAGAACGGGGTACTTTTGAAGGTGTTCTGGAGGTCTGTTGAGCAGATGCTTAAGGTCGAGCTTGTGGTGCGCGTCCGAGGCAGAGGCAGGTTTGGGGTTGCGGGATTGGGCCTATGAGAAAAAGGATCAGAGCTTGACAGGAACAAACTATAATAGGAAATAATGACCTCTAACCACATCCTGAAGTCAACATTGTTGTCCATCTCCTCCTTTAGTCTCCTCTCCGCCGCTTGGTGACTACCCATGTAATTAGGATAGGCAAACCGGAACTCGGTTGCGGCTTCCAAAAAAATATCCCCAATCCTCTGAATCACCGGACTCTGCTCTCGCTGCCTCACATACAAATTCTCCAACAGGCGTTTGTTACACTCTCGTAAGTCGAGAATATTGGAGAAGACGACATCAATAAAGTCATGTAGCTTGTCGGGAGGAATGACGCCTTGAGACTGAAGAAGGGGATTGATGAACGTCTTTTCGACAGTGTTCAAGTCCTCGATGTAAGCTTCCTCCTTGGAGATAATTTTGTGGATGATCGTTTGCCGGTTGATCTCGCTCTCAGGCAGAGACTCGATGATTTCCTTTTCGACCTTCGTAGCCCAGGACTGGTTTGAGGGACCTAGAGCTGGCTCACTGACAACCTGCGGACCTAGCAGGGTGCTGTCTGAACGTGGGCATCCATAGGCATAGCACTTGACGCCCTCCTCGCACATGATGGAGTAACACCGGGTCATCATTGTTACCACACCACTCGGAAGTTCCGAAAGTTCGCCGCCACCACCTTCAATGTCGTCCAAAAACATGTAAACATCTTCAACGCCGTCCTGTAGCACCTTGTTCCCCCACTCGACTTCGTAGAAAAAGAGCTGGCTCTGCAGGCTGCGGGCGATTTGGAGCGCAGCTCGACGGTCGCTCGTGGACACATTATGATTAATGAGCAGTTCCCGTTGGATTTGCTGCTGGATGGTCGAAACAATGTCTTTCCCAGTGAAAGCCTTGGGATACGGGATGGAGCCTTTGACGTGGGTGCCTCTCGGGACCTTGTCCTTCAGCTGAACAGCAAGATTGCTGAGCAAGGCAAAGTTGACAAAGGCATCCTCGTTGTCCTCCTCATCACCCTCCCAGTACTCACCCTCGGCCAAAGGCTCGTCGGGGGTGTTCCATTGATCTTCCACGCCGTTCTGGTTGAAATTGGCAAGATCTCGAAGCATTTCGCTGGGTCGTCGATGCATATTGGAAGGCCCTTCCTCAAAGTTATAAGCTTGAGGAGATGTCTGAGATGTGGAGGTGGTTCCATAGGAATTGTTGGTTGTTGGACTGTGGCGGAAGGTCTGAGTGGGTGAATGGCTGCTGCTAGAAGCATACATGCTCGTGCCATAGCTATTCGACTCTACCGGAGAAGGCCGGGCGCTGCCATTGTTCAGATATTGGTCCCGGATGAGTTCGGAAGGAGACGGCTGGTGGTGAGACCGGTTGCTCGATGGCGCAGGTTTGGGCGGAAGAGGCGGGCCATTTCGCGGGGGCATCGCACTCACTCGAGCTTCTCTTCCTTCCGCAGGTGTTCGAGGAAGTGTTCGCCTGCCTGTGCTCGTCGGGGTAGGAATGGTACTCGTGGGTGACGATTGGGAGGGTTGCCGATACGTCTGAGCGGAGGGCATGGACATCGGTGCTGGCGCTGAAAGAATGATTATTTAATTTGTAAGACGAATTAGCAACATAGGCAGACGTACCGGCACCATAGGCGGAATAGACATCGTCCAAGTCGGCGGCTACAGGGTCCGTTGTCTCAGCATCGAAACCGCGCAAAACTTCATCGTAAAGACTCTGTAGCTCCCGATCGACGGGGGTCATAGGTCGTGCCATCGAAGTAAGCGCTGATCGTCAAACAGTGTAATGGGGGTCGTCTAGACTGATGGCATTGGGATGCAAGAGAGTTACAACAGAAGCGCCCAGAATCCTTTACCTTTCTCCTTCCAACCGTCATAGGGAGCCTTGTCCATCAGACCTTTACACGTAATTATTTTCTACCTTCCCTCAAAATATACGGAAGATCTCGTCGCAGATGGCTATGCGGCGCAAAATAGTGTGCTCACGCGCTCTCTCGCTTCCTATCCCTAAAAACACCGCCTCCATATTCGCACTCGCTATTCCTTCCCCTCCGAAATTGAAACTATTTCCCTCCTGATCCTACGCATGTCCCTCAGACTCGTCCTTGTTCGCGTCGACAACCATACCTCATGGAGAAATGTAAATGCCCGGTGTGATGGAAAATCACCAGTTGTTCAGTCGGGCTTTTAGTAATTGTACCAGGCAGGCTAAACGGTGACAATACAGCACGAGCTGTTTCGCATCTGCCACCCCTATAGGAAGTTTCCCCTTGTCGTCTGGTATCCCAGACGTTCCAAACCTTCGCTGACGTCGTCATGATTTGACACACTTCATGAAGAGTCATTCTGATTCATACACGGAACTCAAACAAACGGTCTCAACTGGCCACACTTCTCCGGTCGGTTGTGGAAATTTCAGGCAAGTCGACTTTATTTATAATTGCAGGTAAGCCACATCATACTGCTATTTGTCTGCAGCAATGGCTCACTTAGAATTCATTTTCCTAGACAGGCAAGTCCAGACATGCTCTCAATAACTACTAAGCATTCCAAGGTCATACACCAACGTACAAAACATTGTTCTGCATTGAAAGCGTTGAACTTGAATTTATTTACCGACCCTGTTAGCCGCCTTTTTCCGCAGTCGCTACCCACAAGCCCCTGGAATAAAGCAGGTTAAGCGCTGGCCAACCATTGTTGACTCGTCGAACGGGTCCTCAAACCAAGGTTCCGTATTTCGTATCCCATCACGCCCGCCCACGATAGCTGATGTAAAGCATAAGCAGTATTTACACGTCTCTGCGTCTTCGTCGCACATCTTTATATTACAAAAGCTTCATTTTCTTTCCTTCAAATCATTGTCATTCAAACCACTTCACAACTCACTCACTCGCAAAAATGTCCGAGACCAACTTTTCTTCTCTTTTCGAACCCCTCCAAGTCGGTTCGATCACTCTGAGCAACCGTCTCATAGTGTCAGGTCGGTTTCATTCCTGCTCTTTGTCCTAAACGAGGCTTATTGGCTCTTTCCTTTCTTCGTAGCCACGACTCGTAGCCGTTCAAACAATACAGTGCCCACTCCTTTAATGGCCGAATATTACGCCCAACGTGCCAAAGGAGAAGCAGGACTCATAATCACGGAAGGAATTCTAGTCTCTTCTCAAGGGTTCGTTTTTTTTTTTCATTTGTGGACCCCCCCACGTCAAACACTCTCCTTACATGAGTATACATCTGTAGAACTGAATGGCCAGGTGCTCCTGGCCTATGGAATGATGATCATGTGAAGGGATGGAAGGATATTGTTGATAAAGTCCATGAAGAAGGAGGAAAGATTTATGCTCAGCTTTGGCATGGTTAGTTTCACTTCTCCCTAGAATGAGCATGCGTTCACTCTTCATGCCTAGTTGGACGTTGCGCAAACTCCGACGCTCCAGCTCATGGCGGTCAACCTGTTTGGGCACCTTCCGCTATTCAAGCACGTGGCGGTAAACTCAGGTTTTTGGAAGGTGAACCTGGATACTCGGTTGTATGTCTATCTTTCAATCCCTCAATCCCTCTTAATGTACCTGATCCCGTGTTTCCTAAAGCCAACCGAAATCCAAGACCCTACCACAATCATTGCAGAGTATGCAAACGCAGCTGTCAATGCCAAAGCAGCTGGATTCGATGGTGTCGAATGTATGAATTCTCTTTGAGTTCTCTTCCTTCTAATCTAACTTGGAGTTACAGTGCACTATGCCAACGGCTATCTCCCCCACCAGTTCCTTGATTCCACCTCAAACGTGCGCACTGACGCCTGGGGTGGATCCACTGCAAATCGAGCAAGGTTCGGATTGGAAGTCGTCAAGAAGTTGAAAGAAGTCTTTGGAGAGAATGTTGGCGTTAAGTTGAGTCCTTGTGGGGGAAATAATGATATGGGGTTCGTCTATCGCTTTTCAGCCCCACAGCCTTGGAGTAGACCGATTCTGACACATCATGTAGGATGCCATTGGAAGAGACAATTGAAACTTTCAGCTACGTTATTAAGGAATTGGTACATATTGGTGTGTCCTACGTGACCTTGTTGAGGTACAGCCCTTGGGGTGACCCTGAATTGGATGGTAAAAGTCCTTGATCACTCTCATACAGCCTCAAAACTTAAGGAATTTTAATTTATAGGGAAAAAAAGAGGTGTCCCGCATGACATGATCCAAACTTACCGTCACCTCGTCCCTTCCGACCAAGGCACAACCAAATTCTTCCTCAATTCTGGGCTCACTCCTGTTGAGGCCGCCGAGTTCGTCTCATCCAAGCATGTCGATGCAGTCACTTTTGGTATGAGCTGGATTACTCACCCCGACTTGGCGAAGCGTGTCAGAGCCGGCAAAGAGTTGGAGAATGCGCCCCAGTGGCATCTTTTATATGGTACACCTGGTATGGATCCAACGAAAGGGTACACAGATTATCCGCTTGCGGTATACGAGTAGGTAGATACTGTGACATACAAGGGATGCAATGATAGCGTTCTAACACTATATAACAAGAATGAAGGTTGAAGGAAAATAATGTACACGATGGGGTAAGAAGCACCGAGTAAGGTAGCTTGGAACAATCGCTTAAGAGCGCTCGCCACGGAGACGCCTAGCAAGAGCCAAATCCTTGGGTTGACTGTCATCATAGTCAGCGTTATTAAACTGAGACAAAAAATAAAAGCTTGGGAACGTACATAGTAACGCGCTTAGCATGGATAGCAGCCAAGTTAGTGTCCTCGAAGAGTGAGACAAGGTAAGCCTCAGCAGCTTCCTGAAGAGCCATGACAGCAGAGGACTGGAAGCGAAGATCCGTCTATAGAAACGATTACACAATGAGAAAAGTAAGAGAATATCAACAACGACGACAAGCGAACCTTGAAGTCCTGAGCAATCTCACGAACGAGACGCTGGAAAGGGAGCTTGCGAATCAAAAGTTCGGTGGACTTTTGGTAGCGACGAATTTCACGCAAAGCGACGGTACCGGGCCTGAAGCGATGGGGCTTCTTGACACCTCCGGTGGTAGTCTAGGACAGAACAAAGAAGAAGCAAAGTTAGCTATGAGTCATCAAAGAAGAATGGCGGGGGTGTATTTTTGGGAGGTGGCTGTGTAGCCCGGGGCCAAAGCGCCACCCGTCGTCGGAGACGATGAGGAACAAAGAAAGGTCACTCACGGGGGCAGTCTTGCGAGCAGCCTTGGAAGCGAGTTGCTTGCGAGGAGCTTTGCCTAAAAGTAGCGGATGAGGAAAGAGCTAGAATATTTGAAAAGGGGGTGAAAGGTACCTCCAGTCGACTTGCGGGCAGTTTGCTGTTGACAACGACAGCGAAGAGAGAATAAAAAGAATAAAGTCAGCGTTGTTGCACATAATTAGAGAGAGAAAAGAAGAGAGAAGAGAATGCGGATGAAAATGAGATGCGAACCTTAGTGCGAGCCATGAGAAAAGTAGAAGATGAGCTTGAGGTTCTGTGAGTGAGGTGGGGGTTGGGGAAGAAAGACGAGGTGCAATTTGCTGTCCAGCTTAAGCCTGATTCGGAACTTTGGATTTTCCCACGGTGCTGTGGTCAAATGGCACCTTTGAAAAGGTTGGAAGATGCGGGTGCAATTACCCGCTAACCTCAATTCTCATCTTGGAAGCTGGTGTGTTCGCTGAAACTCGGTGATATGATACTAGTAGATCCAACTAGCCTGCATGCCAAAATATAGGTGTTCCAGTGATACCAGTCGTGGTAAACAAATCATATAAGATGCAACCCACATGCACCCGAAGCAGCGTCTCTTATCGACTTGCACTTTTGGAAGTTCCGCTGTTCGGCTGGGAGCTGTATTGAACTACGGATGTTCGTCCCGGCCCTTCAGGATAAAAGTTTCAATTTGTGTGAGCTATTCAGGACGTCTCAGACTCGCACTAAACAAGCCAATTCACTTTCGTTTTCCGGAAGGAAGTTGTGCTGTTGGGCGCCACTTCTGGCTTGGCTTGACTCTCAACCACCATGGCATCGCCTCCTACTGAAGTTCCGACTATATTGCTTCCAACAGAGCTCCAGTTGCGTATCTTTGAGATATGTTTTATTGAGTACCCCGATACTCTCGAGAGTTTATTTCTTGTTTCTCGACGAACATTCCAATTGTGAGTTGCCACGAGCCTCAACATTCTTCACTATTTATCTCCGCTACTTCAAAGTATAAACTCTATTCGTTTCTTCTCGATGACACTCACCCATGACTCAGATGTGAAACAAATCACATCTTGGATTCAAACTCAGCCGCCTGGGATAGTTCAACAGGGTGTGAAAACCATGCTGATCAGCTTTCCCAGTATTCACCTCTACTCCGAAATCACTGAAGTTGTAGAAGCATGTCAGGGTGTACAGGATCTCGCTCTTTGGCTTCCCGACGAGACCGACCCCTTCCTTGATTCTTTGGTTCTGGCTTGCCTCAAGCTTCCGAATGTTAGCTGTCTTTCCCTCAATGACGACATGGAAATGTACCTCCATCGCTTCTTGTCTGCGGGTATTACGAATTCTCCTCAAACAGCTCCTATTGCATTTATGCAAACTTTACGCATCATTGATTGGGCAACGATGCCGACCTGTTCCCTTGGAATCTTTCCGAGAGCAGCATATACCCTTGTACAAGTTCGTTGGCCATGTTCAGAAAATGATACGAGTCGTATGGAGGAATGGCTGTCTCTACCGAGTTCGAAAGGATTAGTGTTATTGTTGGATGATGAAGACCTCGAAGCTGCAGCTTTGGGCGAGAGCACCACTCTGTCACACAGAAAAGTGGTGTTAGCATCTGCGCCTAAAAACTGGGTGAGAGAATGGGAAAAGCACTGTTTTGGAGACGAAGATGTCATATTTACCGCTGGAAAGCGTTTTGCAAGTAACCTTAGAAGAGAAGACAGGATATGGCGACGGTGAATCGGAACTACATGAATTGTGTACTACTTGGGAGAGTCTGCACACCAGCCAATATATATCTTTCCTGATCCAGTCGTACATAAACGGTGTATTATGGAGAGCGACAATCCCGTCTTTGGTACGGATTCCCGGTGTGTTCGCTCTTTGAGCTGTTTTGGACGACGTATTTCTGCCATCCGGTTTAGAATAACACCTGTATGTCAGAACCTGAATTTAATGCTCCAAGCCTCCCAGAAACTAGAAAACAACCAATTAATTTAATTTGCACCTGGTAGCAGCGAAGCAATTAGGACGTTTGCACCTTGTATCCAAACCACCATGGCCTCGTCTTTGGGAGAAGCCTCAGCCGTCTCTCTTCCGCCAGAACTTAAATTGCGCATATTCGAGATGTGCTTTTATGAGTACCCTGATACTTTCAAGACTTTGTCTCTTGTTTCTCGCCGGACTTGCCAATAGTGAGTTGTTACATCAATTATTGCTCTTCACCTTTTACCTGGATTTCTGACAAGTATCAATTCAATTCGTTACTTCTCCGTAACACTTGGATATGAAACAGAAGTGGCACAGTTCAAGTCTTGGGTCCAAACTCAACCACCCGAGATTGTTCAGCAGGGAGTGAAGGCCATGTTGATCAATTTACCAAATTACAGCCTGTACTCTGAAATTGCGGAACTCGTCAAAGCATGTACTGGTGTGGAGCACCTTGCGATGTGGCTTCCCGGCGGGGACCCTCCTCCCTTCCTTGATTCCTTGCTCCTGGTTTGCCTCTCCCTTCCAAACGTGCGCGGTCTATCCTTGACCAATGGAACCGAATCACACATCCGTCGGTTTCTATCTACAGGCATGATAAACGTTCCTAATTCTCCTCGTATTGCATTTATGGAAACATTGCACTATGTTGACTGGGCAATAATGCCAAATCTTTCACTTGGATTCTTTCCGGGAGTGGCTTATACCCACATGCAGAACCGCTGGCCATTTTTAACAGAACATACGAATCGTATGGAACAATGGCTATCCCTGCCTAGCTCCAGGGGTCTGGTTTTGTTCTTGGATGAAGTAAATCTCGAGGAAGCAGCTTCGAGTGAGAGTGCCATTTTGTCTCATGAGAAAGTGGTGTTGGCATGTACACCTCTGAACTGGGCGCTGGAATGGGAAAAACACTGTTTGGGAGATGAAGATGTGGTATTTGTCGCTGGAAAACGTCTCGCAGGGAAACCCAAGAGAGAAGACAGAATATGGCGACGGACAAGTAAAGAGGTTTAAATCGTAGGATACATTGTAGCCGATTCCACAACTAACGAGAAAACCTGGTTTACGAAGGAAGAAGAAGGCAACTCGCCGCCTAACCAGTCCAGTACCGACCAGACTGTCCCTTTTCGCTTATTTTTTCAAGAAAATAGCTATTGCCACCTCATTAGTTTCTAAACTGACTATTACAAGGAACGAAGAGTGTAAAAAAAAACGCTCAATGGTTGTTCATCTTGAAGAGAGGTTGAAGCATTACTTGCAGTGCATGTACATGGGCGATACAGTCACATTTCGGGTAAGAAAACGATATAAATATTAAGGCCGTTATTTTGTACAGTGTAAGTGACTATAAATTTCCGAATACAGAGGTCCAACATTACAGCTTAGTATCAAGAAGCTGATTCCACTTCTCTGCATACTTGTTACTAATCCCAATCTCTTCCGCTCTTTTATTAAGAACACCAATTGCATCTATTCCGACTGGAATCCGGAGTGGTGCATTTTCGTCTTCTGTAATATCATAGAAAATCTTGGCGGCAAGAGAGGCTGGTTTCGCGCCAAATGCTTGCTTGGCTGCCGGCGGGTTACCCAGGAGTTCACGCACTTGGGCAAGCGGCGTATTGACATAAGCCGGATGGGGCTGAGAGGATTTGCTGTTCTCGAATGCATTAGAAACAAAGGCACCGATCTCGAGAACATGGATCTTAATATTCCAGGATGGGGCGACCTCTTTGGACAAAGCTTCGTGGAATCCATCAATAGCTGACTTCCTATTGAGGATAGAGTCAATTTATTAGTGGCCAAAAGAAGAAGCAAATAAGATACGAACGAAGCGCCATAATGGCCAATTCCAGCCACATTGCTAATCCCAGCGACGCTTGAAGCTATGAGCAACCGTCCTCCGGCTGGTTTGTTGACGTCTCGAAAGACGCGAGTAGCCTCGAAAGCAACGTTTGCAGCACCCCAGACGTTGACATCAAAGATTCCCCGAGCCGCATCCTCTTCCACACTCTCGAGTTCACCAACCACTCCCTGAGCGCTGTTTGAATAGACCACGTCCACCCTCCCGAAATGCTCAACAGCAGCGGCAAATGCTGCCGTGATGTCGCTCTTACTGGTGACGTCCAGTTTCAGAGTTATGAGACGCGTAGCCGGATAAACGGATTTGAGGTCGTTCAGTGTGTCTGGATTACGAGCGGTAGCAACGACGATCTGACCAACAGAGAGGACATGTTCCACAACGGCGCGCCCTAAGCCAGAGCTGGTTCCAGTGACTAGGAAGGCGATCAGCACAGAACGATGCTAGAAGAGAAAGCAGAGTCACCAAGCCAGACCTTTGGTGACATGGTTGACAGTGTTAAAATGGATGAGAGTACTTTGCAGTAATACAACAAAATGCTCCAAAGATCCAAGATTTATATATGAAAGGCGATAAAATATTCCCGCAGCCTATCATTTCCCGACTCAAAAGGTGATTGCAAAGCAAACTTTCGGACGTGCGTTGCCCATCAAGTCATTGGGCTTACACATGAAAATGAAGCGGCTTAATCATCAGAATTTACGCACATCTTCGTATAAAGAGGCAAGAATCAGCCAATCACGGTGATGTATCTATAGTGGCCGTAGCGGTGAGGTCAGCAGTGAACGTCAGAATCAAGATCAGAAAGACCTCATTCAATTCCTCTCCAGTCAACCAGCCTACCCCCAAACTCTCATGACCGAAAGCTCTGAGATCGTACACTCCTTCAAGTTTCTTAGCTAGTGCACTGGTTGAAAGAAATCTCTAGCATTTCAGTGGCTGTTCTTAGCATTTCGCACTTTAGCTTTTCTCCACATTCTCAAGTATCTGGCTTTTTTTTAACATGATAACTGAAGCTAATGCGTATATTTTTGAACTGACCTGACCAAAAGGTTACGAAATAGAGTTTTGATTGCGGGAAACGTACAATACTAGCCATTCTAGTTTATAATTTTAGAGGATGGAGTCAAGATCAAAGTTCCAAAGAAAATTACATCTGCCTTACGGGGATGATAGAGAAGTTACTAATACATTCGGTCAAAGCAGAAGGTTTTCAAATTAAAATATCAAGATGAACGATTTGACAAGCTAGTACTTACGTTGAAAATGTTGACAGGAGCGCTCATCTCGATTCCGAATTCTTCAATCCAACCTCCTTAGTCATCACCGCTCCTCCATATCAACCCTACACCACGAAAATCTTGTATTCCATTTTCACGAGCGCTGCGTCCAAAATACGAGACGCCGGAACCTTGATCAAGAGTTAGTCTTTTCTGCGTCTGACCATGATATGGGATCGTGAGCTCGTCTAGCGATGAGTGACCATTAAACCGAGTGGGTATTGCTCATTCCTCATTAGGTAGAGGAATCTTTATGACCTTTGTGACCCGTGAAGACTTCGCTATGACTCGTTCCTTCTTAGGTTGATTCACATCTCCGACGATAGTGGGACGCTGGATAAGCCCGTCAGTATCTAAGGGAGAAGAACCTGGAACCTTGTGGACACTCAAGCGGAACTTCGGAACCTGACAAGTCATTCCATAGAAAGAAACAAGTCCACCACGAGAATGCGATCGTTCACCCGTCTGTGGGAAAGAAATGAGAGGGCATATAAATCTGCTCCCGCCAACCCATCGGTTCAGATTAACGACTGCTAGTTGTTCTATTTCGTATATCTATCTGCGTCTCTTACCCATATCATGAAATTTCGATTCGTTGGCTCCTCTGTGTTAATATACACTGCAGTTTCATCATCTTTGGGATGTCGGGCGAAGCAAACCTATTTTTCACTTTCAGTTGAGGGTAAGAATTTGCCATATGTGTCTTGGTCTATCTCATCTCATCTATGGTAGATGATTCTCTCGTTATTCCGGAACTATGTTTTCCGGGATCCCTAGAGTATTCAGGATACCTTACCACCTCAGACGGAAAGCATTTGCACTTTAGGAAGGCGTTTATTCGCGGCTATACAATTTTTATCTTTCTGACAGACGAGTAGATTCTTCGAAGCGCGATACAAGCCGGAAGAGTCCCCTCTTGTCCTCTGGATGAACGGTGGTCCCGGGTCGTCGAGTGCTTACGGCTACATGCACGAAGTTGGTCCATGTAAAATCTTCAGCCCCACTGCCACTGTCTACAATCCATATAGTTGGACTGAAGCGGCAAATGTGCTGTTTCTCGATCAGGTCAGTTGCTTACAAGTCGCTCAACTTATGGAGCACGCAAGTGAAATTCCTTTCAGCCCGCCGGCGTTGGTTACTCGTACGCTGACGATGGATTTGAAACTGTTAATACATCTAAAGAAGCCGCTCAAGATACTTATCGTCTGATTCCCAAAATATGCTGGCCTCCCATTTCACATCCTCGGAGAGAGCTATGGAGGTGGGCGGTCGTCTAACCATTATTTCCGAGGAGTTTCTGAGACCTTTACTCAGGCCATTATGTTCCTCATCTGGCGTCGAATATTTATGCGAACAACCAGGAGGGACAAAACAAACCCATTAATTTAGCGTCCCTCATCTTTGTCAACGCATTCCTTGACCCTCTTATTCAAGTCGAATCTTCGATCAACTTTATTTGCGATCCCATTCGTGAGATAATCGATCCTACAGGACCTGATTGCACGAGGATGAAAGCGAGTATCCACGAAGGAAACACAAAAATAGAGGCATGCTATGCCGATCCGTCCAAGTGTCCCGAGGCTAGTAAGTTTCTCAATACGGAATGGAGAGAAGCTATCGGGTCTTTGCCTCATAACCCATATGATTATACGAAATCATGCCGCGATCTCGAAGTCTGCTACGAAGAAGCCAAATGGTCTCAACAATACCTTAGCCACCCACATATTAAAGCTCGCTTGGGTGCTAATCCTGATATCCCTTTCTCGTTGGCGAACGACACCATTCTCAATGCCTTCCTTGACAGTGGAGATGCTGCAACCCGGACATCGCACCTACTTCCAAAGCTAATCAAGGATAATGTTCGAGTTTTATTTATGAATGGTGATCATGACACTGTTAAAGATTATGTTGTAGGCTTATTATTTCCTATCCTTCTCCATAGCTCTGACCTCCAGCTGTCAGGGCTCAGAGAAGATGATTGAAAATATTGCAAGTATCTTCCAAGATGACTTCATGCGAGCGTCCAAGAGACCATGGTTTGCTAGTGACGGTTCTGCTGCTGGGACTGTACGCTCGGTCGGGGATCCGTCGAATGCAGGCAACCTAACTTTTGTTAGAGTTTATGGTGCTGGGTAACTGGTCTGTGGAGCTTTATCGATCGTAGATTAATGCTGTTCTTGTAGGCATCTTGTCCCAATGGACCAACCTGCCGCGGCTCTAGTAAGTTGCAGTCGTCCTGTTGAGCAACCGCTAATTTGAACCGTTTAGAATTTGCTGAGACGTTGGATTTCAGATACCCCGATTTGAAATAAATATTATGCTCGTGGCAGCTCTTAGATAGATGCACGAAACACTTAGATAATGAATCATTATAATATTTTCAACTGCTCAGCCAACCGTACACGAAGGCTGGCGAGTCCACTCCCTCAAATATCTATGCTCGTTATCCATGTGCAACCCTGTGAGGAGGCTATTTAGGAACTTTCGATCCTGATCTTATTTATGGCTAACGAAAGAAAAAGGCTTGGACGTTCACCAATTAGTGTATTCGTGTGTGTCACGTTGTACTAATAGCCCGGCTCCGCTCATATTAAGCAAAATGAAGAAACACGAGGTTCACAACAAGAACAGCGATGGGGAGCTGGGGACGGACAATTGGACATGATCTCGAGCGATATCAGCCTCTTTTGGGATAGTAACAGCTGGTTTTTGGAAGAAGGCAGCTAATACAGTACGTCGCTTCCAGTCGAAGGTATAACCTCTGACTATGGTTTTGAATTGATGTTCCAGCATACTTACAGCGGGCTAGATCTAGAGCACCTCACTGATTCAATAACTCTCATTTAGCTGAATAAACACCCGATCTTCCAACTTACAAGACCCCATTTCAACAATCTTTTTTCCAACACTCAAAACATCCTCCCCATCCCCCAAAACACAGCTCTTCCACTCCTCCTCTACCCAGCTCTTTGGTGATTTCAAAAGGACAACTTTTTTGTTCCGAAGAATGTGCGCTTCGCCCAAGCTCAGGGCTAATTCAGTCGTACTCTCAGGTCCATCATAATTCTCTGCTAGTAAAATGAGTCCTTTTGAACTAGGTCGAGACAACCATTCTTCCATTCGGTTCATATCATCCTGTGGAAAGGGCCAGCTCAGCTGAACCATCGCATATGTGATATTGGGAAATGTGTTTAGTGGGAGTTCAGGAGTTGCACCCCAGTCAATGGATACTAAGCTTTCCCGGAAAGCAATATCGACGTGCCTCTGGTCCTGCTGTCCAGAGTTAATGATCTGGAAGAGATGGCTATCGTCACTTAGTGAGAAGTGCTTCACGGATGAAAGGTTCGCGAGCAAGCTATATATCAACTGATCCAACTCTTCCGCAGCGTCTTTCTCCAACAAGGTATAGTCATCTGTGTTGAAAAGCCAGAGACCAAGGGTCTCAACGCCTGTACAAACTGAAGCCACTGTTCTAATCCTGGAATATAAAAAGTCGTCTGGGAAGTTAATGAGCAGGGCTTTGACATTTTGGTGAATCGACTGGGGAGGTTGGGTTTGGATCCATGTTTCTACACGTTCCACTTCCGTTTCAGTGGAAAGTTCTATGGAGTAATAACGAATTGCATTGAGCCTAGAGAACCCGTAAGGCAAGTGATTTGACTTTGTCAATTCGACAGGTGAATGACGAACCATTCAAAGACGCGTCGACAAACGAGGAGCAAGGTTGGACGAATCTCAGGGTGGGCAAAGTAACAAGTTTTAAAAATCCTGAGTTCGAGCTCTATGGGGAGTGGTGGCATGCGTGCTTCTGAGGACGGTGATGGCCCAAAAGACATGGCGGTTAACCATCAAGGTGCTCACGGGATGTCATGCACACCAAAGTGACCTTTCCAACTGCATTCAACCTCTAATTCTCGCGTAGTACCGGTATCTCGATGCAACAGTCTTGTTAGGGAACGATTCTGCATTTATGTAACAAGTTCTTGAAGCTCAACTCCAAACCACCATGTCTTCATCACACCCTTCGCCCACCGATCTTCTAGTCCCACTACTCCCACCCGAACTCGAATTTAAAATCTTTGAAACCTGTTATTTCTCGAAACCAAGTACCCTTTTGTCCTTGCTTCTCGTCTGCCAACGTGTTTCTCGTTGGTTCGTTCCCAATGACTTGGAAAGGTCGCACTCTTTGACTAGGATATAATTTTCAACACAGGATAAACACTGTTCGATATTATTCAGTGCAATTTCGTAATAAATCGGATGTAGAACATATGGAAGCATGGCTCCTCACCCAATCTCCTGCATCTATTCACCAAAATGTCAAAGCCATCTTAATAAACCTCCCCGACCCCTCCTTGTACCCATCGATTCAACACATCATTTCGACATGTACCGGGGTAGAATACCTAGGTCTGTGGCTTAACTCTGCCAACGAGGACGAGTCCCCGTACCCTCTTCTCCGAACCTCCCTCGCCTGCCTCCCCCAAGTTCGACATCTCTCTTTAAGTCCAGGGTCTGAAGAACAGCTGTACCGTCTTCTGGTTACGGGCGCCTCTAGAACTGATGGAGAAAATGAAGCATTGAATGTTGCGTTCCGAGACACATTGACATCCATTGATTGGGGCTGGTTACCTGCAATTCCACTCGACACATTTCCGAACCTGTTATGTGCGGTGATGCAACAAGAATGGCCTCTAGATGATGAAGATATGCAAAGGATGAAAGAATGGGTGTCGAGTCCTAAAGCGGAGGGTCTCATCTTGCTCGCCGGCTCGGACAATGAAATTGACCTTGCTGAATTGGCTAATGTCGATGGACATGTTCTTCACAATGAGAAGGTTGTATTGATTTCCCCACCCGTGAATTGGGTTAAGGATTGGGAGGCCCATGTCTTTGGAAATGGGTCTGATTTATTTGCTATTGGGAAGAAGCTTATAGGAGACCCAACGTTGAAGAACAGGGTGAAGCTTACAGAAGAGCCATGAAGGCTTTGTTTGATGCTTTGGATATCTAGCTAGGGAAGAGACGATAAAGCAGTGATGTACTACGGTATCCACTATTTATTATTTCGAATGATAATCATAGGAATGTCAAGAATGAGGTGAAGGCGTCGTACTTTTGATTTTCCCAGCCATACATTCTCCGGTTGAGACCATGTTGCATATAGAAACATCTTGGACTACATGCGCAACTCTGCTTTTACTGCCAAAAGAATCGCAGAGCCTTTGCCGGAAATGGTGGGAACCAAACCAAAAAATCATGAGACTAAAGTGTCTGACCGTCATAGTCTCTCTTCTCTTCTATTATAACTCTTAATGTGAACCGACATATCATATTTCCTAAACTATGAAGATACTGGTCTCAGCCTAAGTGTCAACTACCAACCTGAAGCAGACGTCCCGAGGTAATAGCTACTTACGGTCCGTATATTTCCTGTGGTGGTTCATATTTCCTTAACGTATACTAACCAATCTAATCATATTTCCGCAGCCTCAGTGTAAGGCTGGCGCTTCCTACAGTTCCACCTGTAGCTTATATACGGCCATTGTATCAGCGAACACAAGCTTCGCTGATATGTTCCTTTTATGGTGTAACGGTTAACGCATGGCCCTGTGACCCTCTTACACTCAGTCATATTTGATACAGACGTATCACCAAGCGCCTCACCCATAAACCCTTCGCCTGAGCTCTTCCTCTGCCTGAATCCATGGGCTGCTCCACTCTTCCCTGACCTCGCTTAGAAACTGTTTTAAATGAACAACCCCGTGCTTTGAATAATCCTCGGGTAATTCGCAATCACGAAAAACAACATTAGAGAACCGCAGGAGAACAAGTTGGCGCCACGAAACGTCAATTGGCGGGACCATGACCAAAATGAGGACCTGCAGTTGAATGAGCAATTCAGCCTGGTGTTCAACATTCTTTACATCGATTGGTAGAATTAGATGCGAAAGCACAGGGAAGGATTGGCGAAATCCAAACGACGATCGAAACATCATGACCCGCACAAAATGTTGTGGGGAGAACGAGAACCTTAGGTGAGTGAGATGTGAAAATTTTGGTGCTTTATTATGACTAATGAGAGCTGATATGATAACACTCAGCCCGGGATCAAGAGTCAAAAATGTGAGGTTATTCAATGACTCTATAACCTGTATCGCCGACTGTCGCACAGACGACATATGAGTAAATGGCATCTCAGAGAAAGTGTCTAGATACTGGAGTGATGGAAGCTTTGGAATAACAGTAGTCCAGAGCTTGGACCACTGCAACGTCGATTCGCTCCCATCGTGGGTTGACTCGGAGATGTACAATGCCCGTGTACGGTCGATGAAGAATGTAGAGGGTTTTGACTCAACGAAGATTGCGAATCCGTTGTACCTGCGTTCATTGTGAAGAATAATTGTGTGATATACGACGTCAGAGACACTGCAAATTATATATGGATGTTAGCGGTGGCCAACTGGATTTATCATCCAGTTTACGCACACGTGATAAAGGTTTTTGGAAACTAGCATGCAGTTGACGCGTTCCACATGAGAGGTGCTAAGAGCAGAATATTGGAGGATTCGAATGTGCAATTCTATTGGAAGACATGGGAGAGCAAGATTTATTGACATGGCTGTTGAGAGAAAACCTTTCTTTGCATCCGAGGTTCCAAAAGTCTATCTCTAGTGCCTTACTAGTCTCTTTAGGAACCGTCATATTTCGTGATTCTGCTTTTCAGTTTTCCGCGAAATCCAGCGACTGGGATGTACATTCTTCTCATCCATTGTACATCTCCATCTCTTCAACCCAGCCATGAATTCCATATATTGTACCTGATGGCTTATAATGGACAGAGTAGTGGCTCACTCTCAGCATCAAATATTTTTTCAAGGACTCGCTTAACAGTCACACCTTTCCTCCGCTACCGTCTGCTTCGACTTCCGGCTGCCATTTCTGCCTTCACAATATTGAAGATTCTGCATTTGGAGACATACTGTTAAGACTTCGAATCACCGATTGCAAATGGCACCACAACTGTCCGGGAAGCGGCGAATAACGAATTGCCTTCTGTCAGGGCTCCTTGAAGCGTTCTCCGAGAATGGACCGGACTTCGATACTTTAGGCTTTGGAATCGTCCACCGGAACCGCTGCTAACATATCACCTTCATATTTACTAAACGCTTCAGGTGTGTGAAATACGACATTCTCAGGCCGGAAGAAGATAATCCGGATGTGCTGTGAAGTGGCCGCGAAGACAGTATCAAGATATTGCTTCATAACTCTTTAGTTGAGAAATCTGAGTTGAGGAAGCAATTATCCTCGTTTCTGTGTAGTTTACATGCATGCCCAAAACTCTAATTCTTGCTGTGCATGCCAACGCATCTCCTCTATCGCGTGGGACGCGTTCGACACTTTCATCTCGTCAAGCTTTCCAGACCATTCCTTCTCCCCCAAGCTTTCACTCGGAACCTCTAGCTTCCCACTGCCATAAAAAGAGGCAATGGATGGAAATTTTTTGGCCACGGCATGAACCAATTTTCCAAAATGGGCTCTTTTGGTGTCCGTCTTCACCACACCAAAATCTCTCAATGACCAAGACCCATGAAACGGATCCGCAGACTCGAAGGCAGATATAATATTATCCAATCTCTAATGAATATATCCGTCAGCTCAAGAGTAAAATAAGAAGCGAAACGAACTGCACCATGAATTTCCGAAAGGCATACCCAGATGTTGAATCTTCAAGCCGTAATACCAACTTGACTAGTTTCGAGACCTTTGTTGCAAGCTTCTCCATTACTTCAGGCTTCAAGGCAGTAATGTCAATCGGCATGTATAGTTCCTTCAATGAAGGAATGGGAGGTAAGAGTGAAATTGGATGTTGGTCACTTCCGTCAGTTAACGGATAACACCCTTCCAGCTCAAGAGTCGCTAAACAAAGAGAATTGTTAAGGAAAGCGAAGAGATCGTGATATTGATAAGGCTGGCAAAAGGCGAGATCTACGCGGATCTCCGTAAGTTTGGTGAAGTCGAGGTTACTCCAAAGTCCTTGGGGGTCGTTAGGCGGACATGGACAAAGATGTATAACCTCTATTCGAGGAGCAAAGTCGGCTAAAACACTCGAAAAGTACATCCCTAATGACTCTGAGAAAGAGGAGGCATATGGGGGCATAATTGGACCTGGTCCCTCGGATGTAGTCCACCTGAACACACGGAGGTTTGGATGAGAGGCTGAATATGGTGATACAAGCATCTTTGGATTTGGATTTGGCTGAGCTTCAACGAACGACCATTCAATCTCGTCGAGAAGAGGTGAATGGCTGAGGAGGTTCGAAATTTTCTCAATGCAGTTGGCAACGTTTCTGCTTCGACCGTGCAGCCTAAATGTTCGAAGAAAGGGAAGAGGACAATAATTTGTGGGGAGGCACGTTTGAAAGCTACTCTCAGAGGAGAGTTGTAACACCACGACCGTCAATTTAGACGAGAGGGAGGTCCACCAAGTTGGAATGGATGTGATCATCGGCGTGGAGTTAGGTTTGGCACGGTCAATAACTGTGAGTTTCCGTAGATTGACAAGACAAGGGACCATGGAATCCAGCTTTTTCACAGCGTCTTTGGTCCTCAGAGGAGAGCATATCTCGAGACTGGAAAACAGCGACCCGAGTGTCTTTTCGCCGTCGTTTGGAAGCTGAGTGAAATCTGGAGAAACTTGAAGGCTTTTGACGGCAGTCGGATTGGATCTGAGAAATGTCTTTGTAAGACCAACAAATTCTATCACACCCCGAGACTCATACGAACCGTGCCAATTCAACTCGTTGGATGAAAGACTCTACATTTTGAACATTTCGAGGAGTCAAGTCGAGAACAGCTAGGAGACGTTTTATAGCGACCTCATATAACATTCGGTTGACGCCTTTGACAGCATGGAGAGACTTCCACGGCAAATACTGAACGATGTGGAGCCAAAGCTCAGCAGGGATCTCCTCCGTGGACATTGTGGAAAGTTAGGTAGGAAATTAGGATGCTCCTCTTCCTCTTTATATACAAAGGACACCAAAGGACATAAATCGGGAGGGAGGTAATGAGACTCTTAACCCCGGTCGTGGAGCCGGCGAATTCCATACCAGCACTTTGCAGCTCCCCCTCGATTTCTTTGCTAAAGCGCTTCGAAAGCATCAGTTTCAGTTCCAATGAAACCTATTGGAAAACCACCTGAAATTTTATGAATTGTGGTCCCTAAATGAGAGCCAAAAAAAGCGTTAGAGTTGAAGTTTGAGGTTCCGGATTGGATACAG